>CAUYSK010125255.1:0-13875 GCA_963575035.1 Avahi laniger | reverse complement strand
TACTTTTCGCTAAGAAGCCCCTTTCTCCCACGGTCAAACCAGAGGAGACTCGAGGGCAACGCAGCGTTGGCAGCGTTAAAACTTGCAGGTAACACCTTCTCCCTTTACCCCGTCCTTGCCTCAGTCTCCCCAGGGAACTCCACGTCCGGAAGCAGGGTCGTCCTCCCGCAGAGCTATGCCCTGCATTTCCAGGCAGTGGGTCTTCGCTTGCAAGGGCCTTCCCAGGGCCTGGCCTCCTCCGGGGCGTCTGTTCTCTGAAGAGCCTGCTTCCTTTCAAAGGGGCCGCTCCCCTTCCGCATTGCCAGTCAAAACTATGCCAGAACAGAGACTTATAAACACGTCTCCATTGAACCAAACAAGGGCTTTCCGTCAGACGTAAAAGTGGCAAAGTGCTTTCTCCACATCTGCCCTGGCTCCAAGCCAGCTCTGCTCGGATGGGCGCACACGGCCGGGCAGGGGCCGAGTCCAGAGGGATGCGCCTGCCTCCTAGGACACCCGAGGGACCAGGTCCTGGGGTCCCGTCACCCGGCCGCCCCCCTGCCCTACAGCAGGGCACGAGACACTTTCAGAATGGAAACTTAAATGTCCCACATTCTTGGGTGTACATACCACCCACCATGATTTGGGGGCAAATCACTATTTTATCAATTTGATTGAGATTTAATTTACATACAATGAAATATACCCATGTTAAATGTACAGTTTGGTGAGTTTTGAGCAATGTACACCTGTGTCACCACCACTGTCATCAAGATATGGGACACTCCCGTGACCCCAGGCTGTTCCTCATGCCCCTTGGACTTCACTCCCACCCCCAGCTCCAGCCTTTTCTAGAACTTTATGCAAATGACCTCATGTAGTATAAACTCTCATGTCTGGCTTCTTCAACTCGTCTTTATTCATCTGAGTTCTTGGTCCCTTTTTTTAATCCTAAGCAGTTTTTCATGGTATGGATATATGAGACTTTTTACCTGTGGATGGTCATTTGGGTTGTGTTAAATTTGGGGCTCGTATTGAATAAAGCTGCTATGGACATTCGTGTGCCGTTGTAGCATGCCCAGTTTCATGTTTCTTGGGTAAATACTTAGAGTGGAATTGCTGGGCCGCATGCTAAGTGCATGTTTAACTTTGTAAGAACCGCTAACCTCTATGCAAAGTGGCCGTACTGTTTTGCATTCTCACTAGTAATGTGTGAACACCCTAGTGGCTCCTAGTGGCTCCATAGACTCGTCAACACACTTGGCATCAATCTGTTGAAATCTTTGAGACAAGCTACTTTTTAAAAGCCCTGGGTATAATGGGAAGTCTCTGAATCAAGGGCCGAAAGACCAGGGTGGCTTCGGGAAGGGCTTCACAGACTCCAGGTATCAGGAAAAATGACTAGATTACCTTGAAGGTTGTTTCTGCTGTCCAGAGACTACGACTGCAATCTCCATTTCTTCCTTTACGTGGCAGGCACATGCCCGGGGCGCACAGACACAGTCACGGAACGTGAGAACCCGAAGGGACATTGGGATCTCTTCCTGCTCCTGCACATCTTCAGGTACCAAAGCTAAGCATGGCCAACATCACACAACTGTTTAATGGCATAGACGCAGCTAACCCCAGAGCTCCTGGCTTTAACCTAACTAATAGTATAAGAGTTTGAGAAACTGACAAGTGTTCTTGCACTGACTTCGGAGGAAACCGCCTGGGAATGAGAGCTGGGTAACGTAATTTTGGTTTGGTTTGTTTTGATTTTCACCAAAGAAGGACATGTTCGTTTGCACCCCAGGTATCCACGTGAGCAGTAGAGAGCAGGGTCTGGGTCCTGAGCCCTGGCGTGTGTCTAGGAGCAGGTGCACTTCCGTTAAGACACAAACCCAGCGGCCTCAGCCCAGGCAGCCTGTTTACAGAGCTGGGACTGCTATAAACATTGCCAAGCAAATTACGTTTGCACTCCAGTCCCTAGAATGAGTTCTGTAAACTGACAAGCACTTAGAGGCCAGGGTCTATCCCTCCGTAATCACGGCAGGCCGTTCCCATGGGGGTTAATGTTTACAGAAGGCTAGTTAACCTCGCGCAGGATCTGGGATCGCAGGGCGTGTGTGCCATTCAGCCGCAGGGCTGAAGAATGCATTTCCGTGCCTGCAACATGTGCACTGACGCAGAGGGGACAATCGTGGCTTGTTCTCGGGGCCAGAGCAAGGCCCCAGACCGGGCTTGTGTAGCCTCCAGGCTCCTGATTGCTCGACCAAGGCCTGGAGCCTCACTTTCCCTGAACAATCCCAATTTGATGGACTGTGATTATTGGTCTTACACTGTAACTCTGTGGTGTTACTTGAGCAAACCATGCAGTTACACATTCAAGACCCCTTAGGAAAGAAGGGTCCATTGTAAACCTTTGAAACAGAACCCAGACGTGCCGAGAGCCTTCGCGATTGTTTCAAGTAACGCGAAACCGCTTTTCATCCCACACTCAAGGGGCTGCAAAGAAGGGTAAGACATGGTGCTTTGGTTCCAAAAGTTTATAATCTATACTTTTTGGATAGACAAGGCAGGCACACATGAAACATTCAATAAAATTCAAGACAGTATATGCTAAATCTTAGCTGGAGAGTGTGTAGGTAAATCCACTGGAGATTCAGAAGTGGGCGAGATTGCTGTGGCCTGGCCACATGGAGGGAAACGTCCAAAGGAGATGGGATTTGAAATGGCCCTCGACAGATGCCAGGGTTTGAGTAGAGAGTGGATCAGAGTGTGGAAACATGTAAGTGACATTCAGGTGAGAGCGAAAAGACCAGCCTGACTAATGTAGACCAGAGCACTGAAGCCAGGGCTGGAAAGCCTGGGCCACACCCAGGTTGTGAAAGCCCCTGACAGGCAGCAGACCTGGGCACAGAAGAGAGACATGTGGAGAGCCACGTTTTGTTCATTTGTTCAGGACCCTCCAGTGTCTTCCTAACTCAGACTTAAAGACCAAAGTCCTAACAACGGCCCTGCACACTCTACCCTCTGCCCAATGCTTCACTGATCTAAACAGCTGCTACTTTCTTCTTGCTCACTTCACTCCAGCTAACTTGCTTTCTTATTCTTAGAACACTGGAGGCAAGGTCCTATCTTGGCACTTTTGCATTTTCTGTTCCCTCTGCCTGAAATGCTCTTCCCGCTGGTATCCACATGGCGCTCTATCTCTCCATCTATGTGTTCCTTGAGTTCCCCTCATCAGGGATCCTCCCCTGAAGGCTCACCTTTGGTTCCTTCTTTCAGCTTTCTCAGGTTCATTGTTTCATTTAGCCATCTAACCTCACATCTGTATGTGCGTGCATGCACATGCATTTGTAAGTATGCACATATGTATGTACACATAATGTGTCATGTATACATATATAATTATGGACTTTGTTTATTGTGTCTCCTTCCAGAATGCAAACCCACAAAGGCATGAAATGTTGTCTATTTTGTTCATTGTTGCATCCCCAGCGTCTAAAATGACGCCCCGACGGTCAATAAATACTCGCCAAGTGAACAAATGAGTAAGTGATTTTAAGAGCACTGATGTTAACGAGCTGTTTTCGGTGCACCAGGGCAACACACACAGCAGGATGCAGAACGCACAGTGCGCGAAGGAGGCTGCGGGAAGATACAGGATTTCACAGTTCCCCTTCATAAGACAGGTTAGAGCAGGTATTAGGGCTCCTTTGCTGCAAGCAACAGAAATTAAACCTGCCTTAGGCTAACAGTAA
Source organism: Avahi laniger (assembly GCA_963575035.1). NCBI lineage: Eukaryota > Metazoa > Chordata > Mammalia > Primates > Indriidae > Avahi > Avahi laniger. The sequence goes on along the minus strand of CAUYSK010125255.1, from coordinate 10,150 downwards.
TTTGTTGGGAAGGATCAGGAGCTCAGAGAACTGATGAGAGGCCAGAAGACCAGGAAATGGAGCCGAAGGAAGCAGGACTGGAGAGGACAACATCTGTGCACAGCAGAGTGGTGGGGAGGCCGCTGCTGAGTGGATGGAGCGCCAGCTGTTTTCCATTTCCTGGTTCCCCTACTCCAGAATAAATTCAATCAAGGGAGTGTCCGATTGGCCTAGCCTGGGTCACTCGTTGCCTTCGTCACCTGCTGCAAAGACTTACTGTGTTTTGGTGGTTCCGCACCCACTGCCTCTTCCTAATATTATCACAGGGTTTTTGTTGAGCAACTTTTTTTCCACTAGGTAGAGGCTTAGAGGAATATAATCAGGAATTTCTCTCTCCTCTGCCAGGGAGCTGAGCTTGCTTTTCCTTTCTATGTTTTTACTCAGAAGGTAAAACTTGGGGAACTGAACAGAGATTTTATTATAGCAATCTTTTAAGAGTTTAACATAATGAAAATAACTTTGAAGTATATAAGACATTGCAGTTTATAAAACATTTCTACATATATTGCCTGAACTGAATCACAACATTGCCACCAGGTAGGTAGGTAGATGCTGTCCTCATCTTATAGATGAGGAAATCTAAGCCAGGAGAGTTCAAGCAATTTATTCAAGCCTGTAATGCAAGGACTATTTTAATGTGAAATTTTGTTATGATGTAAGCACTCGCTATGTATTAGGCACCGTTATACAGATTACATGTGTTAACTAAATTAATTCTCACAACCACCGTGTGAGGTGAGTGCTAATATCCTAGTTAGTAGATGCAGAGGGTAAGGTAGGTCTAAGTTAACTTGCCCAAGGTGACATATTTATAAAGTGCTAGAAACAGACTCCTTCCCGAGTCTGTACCCTTAATGTTATGCTACACTGCCTTTCGTTTTATTAAATTAGATGTCGATGGGTATATATGACCTCAACAATATTCATGTTTACTGAAATTCCAGAAAAACACATGCTTCTGTGGTCTAAGTTCAAAGATTCCAAAGATGCGCACAGTTCCATAGTGGTCATTCGATAAATATAAATTGAATGAATGAATGAAATATCTTCTACTCACAGACACCTTGCAGCAAGATGCTTTGTATTTCAGGTAACGTTGCAGATTCTAGGACTTGAAAAGCTTTCATTATAATGACTGTTGGCATATTTGATTCTCTACTTTGTGCCCATGTGCTGGGCGGGGAACAGAGGCAGGTCCTTGCGTTGCTTCCCTGCATTCTGCTGATTCCTGGGGCACAACATGCTTAGAGTTGGTGTTCTCTGACCTCTTCTAGGGCAGGGAACCTCTCCCCAAAATTGTTTTATTTTCCTAAGTTCTTCATCCCATTCCATCAGCATAAAGACAATATCTTCTTAAGCTGATTTATATTCAAGTGTGAGTGAAGGGGAGTTAATCTAAGCTGTGAACCACACTAAAGACGCGGATTTTTATTTTTTAAAGTGGAGCTTGGTACTTAATCTGAATTTAACAGAGCTGACTTATCCTGACCTTAGGAAAGAAACTAAGGATATTTTCGCTGTCTGATAACTTGCATCTGGTCTTGCTCTCAGTTGTTAATCTTTGTCAAGTAGGAAAAGTCTTGGAAAATAATCCCAGTAGCACACTCTTCATCTTATCCTGCTGCATGCACGAGCGTGCCAACACTGGTAGTTCACACCTATAAGTGTCCCCATCTGTGGGTGTCCTTTGCTTGTGAATACTGAAGTGAGGAAAAAACAAATTTGTTGACACAGAATGATCACCGGCTGTCTACACCCGGCACTGTCTAGACTCCGAGAATACAGAGATGAATGAGACACGATCCTCTCCCCTGGGGCGTGCTGCTGTTGCTTCTGTTTCAAAGGGTTCAAGTTGGTCTGTGTATCAACCATACCTTCTGGGCAGATCTCGTCCAGGGGAAAGTGCCAACAAAATGAACTCGACTCAGAACTGCATGACGTGGAAATCAGAAAACCAATCAGAAGCCACAGTGAGTGTGGGTTCATGAGAAGAGGGGTCTGGCTGAGTGGTGCTCACAGAGAGGAGAACACAGTGAAAGGCACCAGGCCAAGGCCAAGATTCTCCAGCCCCCAAATCCTTGAGCAGATATTTAACATCATGTAGTCCTATGAAAAAGCTGCACAAAGAACCACACATGTAAAGGCGCAAATCTGACTGGCACATAGTAGGTGATCAAATAAACGTTTCAGTTATTGCATTCCTTCAAAGCACTGCCAATCTGATAAATGACACATGAATGAACTACAGAAGCTGTTGCATTTTTAGGAAGGTATGTCTTGAATAACAGTTATATTTCAAACTGATGTAACTGCTGATCACCAGATCAAGGTGGAAAGCCAAAATGGGGGAAGTCACCAGCCCTATCCTGTCCTAATTATTCGAAAGAGACTTCCACAAAAATGGGTATTTCAGCAGCTGCTTGAAGGTCAGGATAAGTCGGCTCTGCTAAATTCAGATTAAGTACCAAGCTCCACTTTAAAAAATAAAAATCCGCGTCTTTAGTGTGGTTCACAGCTTAGATTAACTCCCCTTCACTCACACTTGAATATAAATCAGCTTAAGCAGATATTTTCTTTATGCTGATGGAATGGGATGAAGAACTTAGGAAAATAAAACAATTTTGGGAAGATGTTCCCTGCCCTAGAAGAGGTCAGAGAACACCAACTTTAATTTGAGATTTCCATAAATTTTAAAATTTTATTATAATATTTTTCCATGAGTAAAATCATTGACTATACATCCAAGTCACTGAGATTTTCATATGCGAATGGTAGTCTGCAGAGGTCTGGAGAGCGCTCCCGCATTACCAGGTTGGTACAGAAAATGACAATGAACCAGAACATAGCATTTCGTCCTCATGTTCAAGAGCAGTGTTACTCCAAGTATGGCATTGGATTTATTCTTGTTAAAATATAGGACTTTACCTTGGAGAACGAATCCCCGATAAGGGTCCCAGATTTTATGAGTAAACCATTCCATTCCCCAGCCCTGTAGTTTCACACCTCCATAGGCTCTCTAAATATTAAAAAAAAAGAACAAAATAACTCCAAGGATTTGATGGGAAAATAGTGTTAAGTCTCATGTTGTTTCAGGAATTTCCCAATATGCACTAAATTACCTTTTGGGACACATGAGGCCAAGTGGTAGGAAATCGTTCCATTGGACACAGATGGCAGTCCTAATGTTCCCAACAGCTGTGTCACACACACAAAATCAGATTGGGATTAACACTTACCTTCAGAGTGGTCGCGCCCGGATGGGATGGCTTCTCTGTAATACACACCAAGCTTAGCTGATGTCTCTGAAACAACATGACCTCACGGGGCTTGGGAACATTTGATCCAGGAAATCTGAGCTTGGGCAGAAATCATAAAGCATCAGGTACACGTTAAGCAGGAATTTATCTGCTTTTTGTCTGAAACAGTCTCACATCCATCCAGCTTTTGTCTCACTCCGGGTGAAATATTTATAGGCAAGCTGCTTTGTAAGGCACCATCACAGACCTATGCAGGTTTGGTGTGAAATGTGTCTGCACGGTGACCACCTGCTGAAACCTAAATTCCAAGTGCAACCAGACCCGAGATCATTTGCATCACCATGAGCTCCAGCACTGAGAGCAGCAGGGCAACCAAAGTAGAATCAAGAGCCCCGAAGACCTCTTTTGTTTTGCCTTGGGAAAGAAGAATGCTTCTCATAGTGAGGCTGCCATTTCACAACTTCGGAAATTCTCTTTGACGTTATTTTCAGAGCTGTGGCTCAATCATTCAAATAGACTTACGACTGTATCCTTGGAGGGTAGAGTTGATTTTTAGAAATAGCCAAAGGTCATTCAGAGCTAAACCTGATGATTTAGGAAGGGGATCAAGTCAGGTGATATTAATATATGTCAAAATGAGGTGTGACTTTTAATTAGCAAGGTGGATTTTATTTTATGATTTATACATACGGTCTTAAGACAGTTCCGAAACTTTTCTTTTTAATAACGCCAATATTGCAACAATTTGAATGCTTACATTCTAGAATGTTTGCTTAACGATAATCAGTTTTATTACCTAGTATTACAGTTTGCATGTGACCCTAATGAGACAAAGTTGCAGAAGGACATCAAGAAACCCTTCCTTCTGGGGTTGGTCAGGAAGAACTGAGCAACTCAGAATTCACAATGCCCAACTCTGATACACTTCTGTTTTCAAAATTATTAGTCAAGAGTCATGTTTTTCCTTGCTTTTTTGTCTTATCAAGGATCTACTAACCAACTTTAAATTTTCTTCTACTACTCACTCTCATGTCCTCAGAGTTTACAGCTCATCTTTTGTAAAAGCCAAAAGCTCAGTAGCTTAAACCCAGCAGATGTTTATTTCTCTCACTTTCCATTCAAGTTTAAGAAGTCCAGAGCTGGTATGGTGACTCTAGAATTTTGGAAACCTGAGATCCTTTGGTTTTTCTGTCCTTCTTTCCTTCAATATGGCTTCCATCTTGTCTCCCAAGACGGCTGCTCCAGCACCAGCCATTACATCATTCCACCCCATGGATAAAGAAAGAAGAGAAATCATTTTTCTTTCAAGGATGTAGCCTGGAAGTTGTAGGTAATACTGTATCACTTCTGTTTGAATTCCTCTGGCCAGAATTTATCTGCAAGCAAAGCTGGGAAACCTAGTTTATCCCCCAAACACATGTCCAGCTAACACTTGTGACTTTGTTCTTAAAATGAAAAGGAAAGAAAGGACATCAGAGAAAACGAGCAGTCTCTGACACAAAATCTTTGGCAAAATGTTATTTAATGTGATATATAGTTTTAGCTATGCCTGAGGAATTGGGGATGGGGAAATGTCCCCATCAGGGGCAGGAAGAACAGCCAAAGACACTGGTCACGAGAAGACAATGAAGAGGTCAGTGGGCTTCTGATTGAGGGAAGATTGAGGGGGCACTTGGGATGGATTTGGGGACTGTCTATGCTTCCCTCAGGAAACCCCAACACTAGTTAGACTGAACTTTGTGCTGTCAGGATGGACACAGTCTGTTGGCATTTAGATATTAAAGAACAACCTCAGGAAACAGACTGCAGGGACATCTAGGCTTCAGCTAGTCCCTGTTACACAAGAATATTCCCAGCTCTGAAATACCGACCTTCCGTTCCTCAGGGCAGAAGCCGATCCTGACGTGTTTGTGTTTTAGCAAATGGCAACAGACCAGGGAGGCATCATGGTTAGGGGAGAGAATCATTTAAGAGCATGTGGGATTACTAGGAAACAAGCTAGAGGGAATCATTAACTCCCTATAGTATTTATTTGGCAAATGCTATAGAATTAGAGCTCTACCCCACAAAGTGAAAAGAGCATTTAATAAGTTTAGGATCAAGAAATTTCACAACATCTGGCCCCATCACCACATTATGTGGATTGATGTCTCCAACTCAGGAAATGCCACTTGGCCATAAGGCAAGATTCCTGTCCTCTGGCACCAGTACCTTAATACTTACGAGAATATTCCTCTCATTGCTAAGTTCTCCAAGTCCAATTGTATCCAGAAGCCCAGAACATTAAGCTGAGAATTGCCCTCAATGTGTATGTGTTGACAATCAATATTGCATGTTATAGAGTACCCTTACAAGAAGACCATAACATTAAAAAAAAAATGGAAATCATAAGAGATATTCCTTGATTATACTCCTAAGCAAACATAGTGGAAGTGTCACAGATGAATAAGTCAAAGTTGGTGAGGAAATACGTAAAAGTCATTTGCTTACAAATACTGCTGAGAAGGCAGCTGATGTGAAGATTTTCTAGAGTTCTGATTAAAAACTTGATTTTGCCGAAAGCCAATTAGTAGTCATATGGTGGCAGAGCATAAACTATAAATCCATGATATTCCAAGTCCCATTAACAGAGAAATGAGAAAAAGAGAAAGAGGGAGAGATGGAAGAGGAGGAAAGAGAGAAGGAGGAAGAGGAAGAGCAAGTAGAAGACAAAGAGAAGGAGAAGAAAATGCAGGAAGAGGAGGAGGAACAGGAGGAAGAAGAGAGAAAAATGTTAACAGTGTTGGAAAAGATAGGGCACCATCAGCGAATCAGTGGGCCAGAAACATGTAGGAATTCTTAAATGATGCAAAGCAGATAGAATCAGATCCTCCATATATAAACAAACAACAACCCAAAGAGGGAACCACAGCTCAGAACATGGCCACAGGAGCCACCTTCACGGAAAGGCAGTTCTGAGGGGCTATGAGGCCAGAGCCAGCTGTCACAGGAGGCAGGAGAAGAACCTGAGCTGCTGCTTCTGCAGCTACATTTGAGCAATTTTCCTCCCTCCTCTGTTCTAATTAGTGGTGATAAGGGTGTCAGGGACAGAAAAACAGTAAAGTGCCCCAAAATGCAGTAGCCCCAGAAGACACAAGGAATCCCTATACCTTGAAGACCAGCCACCAGCCCCCTCCTAGACATGAGTCCCATGCCTGCCCATTAGTGGAAGTAGCTGACAGTACACAGAAGCATCATTCCTGTAAATGCAGCTCAAGGACACGTGAACACAGGATGATGCATCCCCAAACCCTTTTAGAAATCAAGGGCAGGAGGGGCAACACACTCAACAGATGCAACTACATCTGACGAAAAGGACTTACATGAGAAAACAAAAGACTTTAAAATGTTTAGAATATTTCAAATATTACTCATATATTGAAAAAGAGTCAAGAAGCTTTTGCATCCATGAAAATAATTAATAGCAGTTCTTGGAAATTACTATTTGGCCCACCAGAAATTTTTAAATCACTGCAAATGGGAGAAAGAACCGAAGGGATGCAGCTGAAATAAAAAGAAACAATAATTATATGGAATATCAAGCAAGTAATTATCTAAGAAGAAAAGATTAAAACATGAAAGTATTAGAGAATATTCAGAAACACGGAGCATAGATGTGGAAATTCTCATGAACACCTGATTTAATTTTAGTATAAGGAATGAAGAAAACAAAAGGAAAAATAACATACATATTTAAATGTTATTAAATATTTATTTTTCTTAATAATTTAAGAAATGACACAGAAACACTACTGAAGACATATGAAGATTCTTAATAACATTCTCTCTTTTATGTTTAAAAATATCTATATTTATGTTAAGAAAAAGAACAACCAAGTGCTGAGAAAATAGTTTAAAATGACTACCATTCTGTCCATCATAGTGAAATTCCAGAACACAAAAGATAAAAACGGAAAATGTTTCTGCCAAGGAAGAGAAGCAGATAGGCATCAGATTTCGTGCAGCCGAAGCAGATGCTCTGGGTGCTGACAGGGATATAACAAGATGACGTAATATTAGATATCATAAAAGAATACCATGTAACTTTAGGGAAATAAAGTTTAAAAATTCTAAACAAATTACTCATATCCAAAAATTATTTTAAAAACCAATTGACTAAATAGAAAATAGCATCAAAAAGAACAAAATACTTACGAATACATTTAACAAATAAGAGCAAAATTTATGCTTTAAAAACTACAAAACGTTGAAAGAAATTAAAGATCTAAGTAAGTGAAAAATATCTGTGTTCATGGATTGGAGACTTAATATTGTTAGGATGGCTGTACTCTCCAAATTGATCTATAAGTTCAGTGCAATCCCTTTCAGAATTCCATCTGATTATCATTGTAGAAATTGACAGGTTAATCCTAAATTTCATATGGAAACTCAAGGGATCCGGAATAGCCAAAATAATCTTGAAAACAAAAGGCCAAGTTGGAGGAGTCACACTTCCCATTTCAGAACAGAGCAACAGCAATCAAGACAGTGCAGACTAGCATGAGGACAGATATACAGATCAATAGAACAGAAGGAAAAGTCAAGAAATAAATTTATATTTGAGGTCAACTGATTTCTGACAAAGGTGCCAAGACCATGCAATGCGGAAAGAACATTCCTTTCAATATTTAACTTCAAGATGATGGACGAGAAAAACCACCAGCCAGAGTGTCTCTGCGGGAAAGACAGATTTTAGATGAAAGTGAAAAAAACAAACAGGCAGACAAACATAGATCAGATGAGTATTGGAAGGAAGGATGCCTGAAACTACAAGAGACTCCAAGGGAAGAAGTTGCAGAGCAGAACTGAAACAAGAAAGGCATCAGCAGGGTCTAAACCCCAAGAGGCTTGGAGACCAGTGACAAGGGTAGATGGAGCTATTAAATTTCCCCTCCCTTGCATCTCAGACTGCTGGTGGGCTCCTGAGCGGTTGGAGAGACCTGCCAACACCAGCCCAAGATGGCTGCCACCAGTGAGCAGTGAGCTTCTTGTGGACAGGGCACGAGGCTCCCAGCTCCCTTGAGGTAACTCCCACCCTGCAGACACGAGCCAATTGGTAGGTGCCAAATTGCTGCATTCTTCCCTTCCCCTCCCCTATCAGTGGCTGCTGGCTGCTGAGAGAAACAATTTAGCCACCACCTGGAGGCATCCTCAGGGAACAGGACCTTTCCTCAGCCCTGCAATGGACTGCGGGATACTCAGACTGTGAGCTCCCTACATGCCAGCCCTCCCAGGTGCCGCTTACCTGGTGAATCCACCAGAGTGGGACAAATCCCAAGGCAGAGAGACATTGATCCAGCTTAGACACCCTGTGGATGACTTGAGAGCAGCACTCTTCTCCCTGGCAGTGTCAGGGAGTAATCTCCAAGCCTGGGGGACAGGCTTTCAGGCCAGATCCCATACACCCAGGTCTCGATTACATTGTTCAGGGACACAGAAGAGATATTTGTGAAATAGTCTACTGAGGTCTGTGTGCCTTCAGGGACAAATCAGAGTGGGTCCTAACTGCCACGTGCTCAAGGTGCAGCCATCCTCATTTGGGAGGGCTGAGCTCCCAGCTCAGGCTGTGATCCTGGGTAGGGAACCTCCCAGCCCACATCACAGTCAGGGTAGAGCCACTGGTTTGAGGTCCTGCCTCCTGGTAGAGGTCCAGGAGAAACAGCGGAAAAGGGGAGGGTGGAAAGGAGGTAGGCCTGCACCAGACTGCAGGTCTCAGACAGCCCCACCCTCACACACAGACTTTTTGGCTGAGTGGGGCCGTTTCAGCCCCTCCCTGGAAGCTTTGCCCAGAAGCAGAGAACAAACCTTTGACCTCTGCTAACAGCATTTGTGAAGCTTGAGGGAAGACTCAGCCAACCCAGCCCTGCCCAGCCTCATTCCCCCACCTACCCTTACTGATGTGGAGAATAAGGAAACACCTGGAAGTACCAGGGCCCGACTCACCACCTGAGGCACTGGAGTGCCTCTCCAGAGGAATGAGAGCTGGTTACAGGACCCCAAAACAACACAGCAGTCTGCTTCTCCCAGCAAGTGCTACCTACTGACAGGGAGATCAATTTGCACATCTTTTTACTGCATCTACTGACTCATCATACAGGGTGTGCTTGAATCCCACCCACAAACACCACCTGTTGGCTCAGAGGCTAAAATGGGTGTGTCATTATCTAAATAAAAATCTAAAGGTAAGAAGCAACAGCTGCTCCAGATGGCAAGGAATTAGCGAAAGAACTCTGGAAGTATGAAGAATCAAACTGAAAGGACATCCCCAAAGGGAAACACCAGCTCTCTAACAATGGATATCAACCAAATTCAGAACACTAAAATGACAGAAGAATTTCAAACATGGATTGTAAGACAACTCAATGACATGCAAGAGAAAATGGAGACCCAACACAAAGAAACCATAAAAAAAAAAATCCAGGACTTGGAAGAAAAATTCACTAAAAACATTGAAATATTAAAGAAAAATCAAACAGAACTTCAGAAAATGAAGAATTTATTCAAAAAATTACAAAACACAGTGGAAAGCCTCAAGAATAGGGTAGATCAAACAGAAGAAAGAATCTCAGGGATTGAAGATAACATCCTTCAATTAAATAAGTTAGTCACAGAGATAGAGCAGAAAAATAAGAGAAAAGAGCAAAGCCTACAAGAAATGTGGGATTATGTGAAGAGGCTAACCATGAGAATTATAGGCATCCCTGAGGGTGAAGAAGAAAATACACAAGGGTTGGATAAACTATTTGAGGATATAATGGAGGAAAATTTCCCTGGCCTGGCTAAAAACCTAGATATCCAGGTACAAGAAGCTCAAA
>CAUYSK010125248.1:0-38060 GCA_963575035.1 Avahi laniger | reverse complement strand
GCATTCTACTAAGTGAGGTATCCCAAGAATGGAAAGACAAGCACCACATGTACTCACCATCAAATTGGTATTAACTGATCAACACATAAGTGCACATATAAGAATAACATCTATTGGATGTTGGACAGGGGGGAGGGAGGAGGGGGGAGGAGGGAGAGGAGACGGGTATATACATACACAAAGAGTGCAATGTGCACCACCCGAAGAATGGACATTTGAAACTCAGACTTAGGGGGGGAGGAGGGGAGAAGGGCAACATATGTAACCTAAACATCTGTACCCCCATAATATGCTGAAATAAAAAAAAAAGAAAAAAAATAGAGGAAAAAAAAAGAGAGGCTTTTCCTGAACACATCCACTAAATGCTCCTCCCTACACCCTCTTTGGACTTACCTGAGTCTACTTTCTCATTCTCACTTATTTTTCTGGGATTAATTAATGAGTTACACTTTGATATTATTTCCATCTCTTCATTTGCACATCAGCTTTGGGCAACTTTATCAACAGGATCTGAAATAATAAATGACACATAGCAGGTGCTCAATATATAGTTTTTGAATGAATGAGGCATGCAAAAAAATATTTATAAAGCTCTTAGTAGAATGTTGGTCCCATAATATACGTAAAGAAAATTAGTTCTTTAAAAGTTATATAATTTGAAAGGTAATGTGAAGTCAGTAAAAATGTAGAATGAGATTATACCAGGGTAGGATGACCCCTGATACTAGGCTAAGAAAAGTCTCAAGATGCCAGTAGGTAGAAAAGAGGCCACACTGACGATTTCTCCATTTATATTCATTCCTATGTGAATGGATGCCACCCAAGCTATTCCAAATTCTACCAGACACATGCCCTTATATTCTTAGACATTGACCAACCCTGGTGCATAGATTAAATCTAGTAACAGAGTTTGCTTATTTGCATCTAAGGTGTAGCATGCTACTGAGCATAGCTCCTGTCCTAGAACTGATGGCGACACTGCTATTAGCAAACCAGGCACTCAGATTATCTTCAAGGCCAATGGAAGTTTGATCCTGACACATAGACCTTGTTTTAGGTAGAACACTTCAGGGATTTAATATCAAAAGCATTTTGGCACAATGTGCAAAGCCTCAGAAAATTCCATTTCTATCGCCCAAGATTAAAGAGTATATTTTTACCAGTTCTGAGCCTTTGAACTACATCTGCTGTGTTGCCACCGTGTTTTCAAGCTTGTTAGCCCTGACATGCAGGCAGAGGCTATTATTTTAATTTGCATTTCTGGACAAAAACGTTGACCTAGATTTCCTTCTAGCCCATAGTCTGTGTGAAGAAGTGATTCGGGAGGCTGCTCCCTCAAGCCCCACTATATAATTAGCTACATCTCAGACTGAGACAGAGGAAAAGAACAGGTAGGGAAAAAAAAATTGGCCTGGCCTCATGCTAACTCTGGGAACCAAATGTATTTGTTTCTTTGAAAAAACTGTCTCCCGAGTCCTTGGCAGAGTGCTCAAAGTAGCCTTTATGTAAGTGCTGGAAGTTGTCTTTAGTCCAAGGCCAGGGACTGCAGTTCGGTGCGTGCGAGATCAAACGCAGGTGCGGCAGAGATGATGTGCAGTTCAGCAAGTCACCCTGGGGGAGAGCCAGGTGGAAGATTGTGGGGGAAAAGCTTTTCATATTTTAAAAGATATTGAAGTACTACTGCCTAGAAATGTGAAGTATTTAAGAGACCTCTTGGAAAATTCCTTTTTACCACACAAAATGGCAGGGATACAATTCAAAATAAGAATTATTCCTCCAGAGAAGTTCTGTTTTTACCTCCATCACAACCCTTGAGAACTCTGAGGTAAAAATTAAGCCAGCTAAGATTTGAGATCTCACAACTTCCTGAGGAAAACTGGAAATTTCACTCCAGAAACATAATTGCTTTGGTTTCATGTTCTTTTGTTCATTAAGTATTTATCCAGTGCCCGCTATGTGCTGGATGTGGTGGGAAGCAAAACTTGAATTTCTCTCATGGAATCTATAGTTTTGTTTCAAAATAGAGCATATGCCTTTGCTTTCTTATCTCAGCTGTGGTGAATGATTTGAGGAAGTGTAACAGGAATGCTCTCCTGGCATGGTTATAGCCCAATGAACTCTGGACATTACAAAGCCTACAGGAATGGAATTTTATTTCTGTTTCTCCTTGCCTCTGTTATCATTTCTCTAGACCAGCTTCTTCCCAGACACTTGCAGATGTTAAAATCAATAATCTCCTTCAGAAACCTTCCCTCCTTCTTTGGTACCTTCCCATAGCTCCAGCACAACATGGTAGAAAGAACATGGGTTTTGGCATTGAACAGAACCAGGTTCAAATCTTGGCAGGTCTTCAGAGGCTACCATGTAGGTGCTATGTGATTTTAAATAATTTAGATTTGAATAAATGCTCAGTTGTTTTCAGTGTGTAAATTCTGGCTTCATCTAAATCTTATTTTCATCTATATACTGAAATTATTTTTTAAAACACTTATTGAGTCCTTTCTGTACACAGACACAGGAAATACAAAGCTAAGTAAGACACATTTGGCCTTGAGAAAGCCAGATGAATTTCTATTTTTTTATTTACATATTAATATGTAATATATTGCATATTACAGGGGTACAAATGTTTAGGTTACATATATTGCCTTTGCCCTTCCCGAGTCAGAGCTTCAAGCGAATCCATCACCCAGACGGTGCGCACCACACCCATTAGGTGTGCATATACCCATCCCCTTCTCCCCGCTCCAACCTGCCCGACAGCCAATGAATGTTACTACTATATGTGCACTTAAGTGTTGATCAGTTAATACCAATTTGATGGTGAGTACATGTGGTGATTGTTTTTCCACTCTTGTGATACTTCACTTAGTAGAATGGGTTCCAGCTCCATCCAGGAAAATACAAGAGGTGCTATATCATCATTGTTTCTTAAAGCTGAATAGTACTCCATGATATACATATACCACATTATCTTAATCCACTCATGTATTGATGGGCACTTGCGTTGTTTCCACATCTTTGCAATTGTGAATTGTGCTGCTATAAACATTCAAGTGCAGATGTCTTTTTTATAGAATGTCTTTTGTTCTTTTGGGTAGATGTCCAGCAATGGGATTGCTGGATCAAATGGTAGTTCTACTTGTAGCTCTTTGGGGTATCTCCATTTTATTTTCCACAGAGGTTGCACAAGTTTGGAGTCCCACCAGCAGTGTATGAGTGTTCCTATCTCTCCGCATCCACGCCAACATTTATCGTTTTGGGACTTTTTGATAAAGGCCATTCTCACTGGGGTTAAGTGATATCTCATTGTGGTTTTAATTTGCAATTCCCTGATGATTGGAGATGTTGAGTATTTTTTCATACGTTTGTTAGCCATTAGTCTGTCTTCTTTTGAAAAAATTCTGTTCATGTAGTTTGCCCACTTTTTGATAGGGTTGTTTGATTTTTTCTTGCTGATTTTCCTGAGTTCTACATAAATGCTAGTTATCATCCCTTTATCGGATGTGTAGCATGCAAAAATTTTCTCCCATTCTGTAGGTTGTCTGTCTGCTCTAATGATAGTTTCCTTGGCTGTGCAAAAGCTTTTTAATTTCATCAGATCCCATTTATTTATTTTGGTTGTTGCTGTGATTGCCTTTGGGGTCTTCTTCATAAATTCTTTGCCTAGGGCAGTGTCTATAAGAGTTTTTCCAACACTTTCTTCTAGAATTTTTACAGTTTCATGCCTTAGGTTTAAGTCTGTTATCCACCGTGAGTTGATATTTGTGAGCGGTGAAAGGTGTAGCTCCTGTTTCGGTCTTCTACATGTGGCTATCCAATTTTCCCAGCACTATTTATTGAATAAGGATTCTTTTCCCCAGTGTATGTTTCTTTTTGCTTTGTCAAAGATTAGATGGCTCTATATGATGGTTTTAAATCTGGGTTCTCAGTTCTGTTCCATTGGTCTAAATACAGATGTCATTACAATGCAGCATGGGTAGTGGGATTAACACTGATAGGAAGTTTCAGTTTTAGTGTGCTATGCAAGGGAGAATAGCTAATCCTGCCACTAGCTAGGGATGATAGAAAGGGCTGGGCTGGGAATGGCGAGATTAGGATAGATTGTGTAGGAGTTTATCAGATGGACAAAGTGGAAAAGGATGTTCAAGGCAGAAGGAACAACATGGACCAAGACATTGGGAGGTTGAGCAACTTGACATATTTAGAAAACAGCAATTACTTCAGATTAGATACAATATCTGCTTTTATTTCCTGTGTTTCTCAGAATTTCCCTCCAGCTACTATATTTATAATCATACACCTACAGGTTCGTAGTTGCTACTTCATTTATTTATTCGAAAAATGGCTTTGAGTATCTTCTATGTGTTAAGCAATGTAGAAAGTTTGATCCTATTGATATAGTCAAATCTCGTAGCTGTATTCATAATAGATGGATTAATAACGGTTAAATGAATATTTCAAAGTTTTTTTCTGCTATGTGCTTTCTGCTTCTGCTATTCTGGGGTCACAATCATTCTAGCACATTCTGGCACAGTAAACATATTTTGAAACAACTCTGTGGCCATTTGTGTATTCATCAAAGAGTGAACTTAATAGGGACCTTCTCCAGAAGGTTTTATGGGAAACTGACAAACTGTCAAGTATCAATTATCAAATATTTTTATAAAAAGTAAAACACTTAGAAATACCAAAAATATCATACCCTGATAAAAACCCCTTCCCACATGATTATTTCTAAGCAGACTGTGGCATCTTTTCAAACAAGATACATCAGGGCCATAAGCCAAAATGTCTGCTTTCCTGTCTCCCAACAGGGTGCAGAATCCCTGCACACAAAGACCTGAGAGATTGTTCTCTGCTCCTGCTTAGCAAAAATAAACAGCTAAGGTACAGCTTTGAGACGTTAATGATGCCTTGGGTTGTGTCGACCTGAAACTATGGAAATGATGGCTAATGATAAGTTATGTGTGTTCTACAGAGACAGAGATGGCTTGTTACTATGGCGATGGTTATCATGGCCTGACTTTGTGATTATTCACAGTGGTGAGTCTTAGTCATCCCCTAGCCTGCTCCTTGCTGCCCACCCAACCCCACATACAAGATATGCACACAGTTCCTGAGGTGGATATTTCTAGAACCAGACCATTAACCGGCTGCTTATGAGAATCTGTGTGGAAGGCTCTTTTCCTGATGGATGTTTCTTTGCAATTATCAAAGAGTACAGAGTAGAAGATCCCTGCCTTTTGGACCCCAAGTATTACAAAGGAAGTGAGTTGACCTGAGGAGTTATTTAATAAACACTGAGTAGTACTAGGATGTAGCCATCAACCTCAGCTAAACCCAGTGCTTAGAGACTAATTTTGTCTCTGTAAATTAAGTAGCCCCTGCTTATGTGTCTTGTGCACAATAAGTCATGTGATATATTGTAAAGAAGGAAG
This sequence comes from Avahi laniger, assembly GCA_963575035.1. Lineage (NCBI taxonomy): Eukaryota > Metazoa > Chordata > Mammalia > Primates > Indriidae > Avahi > Avahi laniger. The sequence continues at coordinate 32,619 of CAUYSK010125248.1, read as the reverse complement.
GCTCACTCTCCAGGGATTAGGGTAAATCCACAACTAAAGGACATGGGGAGGATTGTAGAGGGGAAGGGCATGTCTTTAACCTTCACTTGGGTGAGGCAAAGACATAAAGTGTAACCAAAATGTGTGTACCCTCATAATACCCTGAAATAAAAAAAAAAAAGAAGGAAGGTCAAAGACAAGGCCTCTGTGACCCACATAACCAGCCAATTCTCTTTACTAAATAAAGTCTTAGTAGAGTCACCAATGGTAATCCATATATACTCATTTTCCCCTTGATTTATTCATTTAATTATTCATCCTCAATGCTCATTTATTTAGCAGTTACTATGCGTTAAGCACTGTTCTAGCTGCTGAGGATACAATGATGAACTCTCTATAATCAACCTTTGGTATGAAAGGAAGGTATCTAAACAGACATTTGTAACAAAAGGAGGAATCAAGGCCATAATTTGTTTCAACAAAAATCAAATTGAACATCTACTATGTGCCAAACATTATGTTAGGCAATGTGGATATACTCAAAGAGTTAAGTAAAAAATGTATTACAAGAGAAAGACATGTTATTATAATAGTGTTACAAGTATACCAACAAAAGCATTAATATATGAAGTGTAAAATAGTCTCTGAGCAGTTAATATCTTTATTTAGAGACAATCAGAGAAAATATACTGGGAGGTAACAATCTCAGTCTATTTTAAGAGATACTTAGGGATTCAGCACGTGGACTGCTGTAGGAGGGGTATTTCAACATGCGAAAGACACAGATGCAAGAAATGATTGCATTTTTCACTTCAGCAGTAAAAGTGGTGGAAGACAACAAAACTTGCTCATGAAATACAAAATATCTTGGTTTTTTTCCTCCACATAAAGGGGAAAGGGGAATATTAAAGATGAGGAGAGATTAAACTGTAGGTATATTTTAGAACAATCTCTCTGATAGAAAAGTAGAAGTAGGAGTGCAGAAAATGTCCCTTCTCCTTGGTCACAGAAATTGGCCTAAAGGTCAAAAGTGGACACTTGATCCAATTAAGAACAATAGGAATCCTTTCTGGGATGATTTCATTCTAGAGCCAAGAAAGACATCTTTTCTTTCCTCTTACCTTGGTAAGTTGAGTTGACATAGTTGGGTTCCACCGTGTCTTCTGCTGTGTGGACCAAACCTGTCTGCTGTAAAAGAGAGTATGACCAACAAAAATTGCAGGGATGAGAGAAATGGAGGGAGGAAGAAGGGAGGGAGGAATGGAGGGAGAGAGAGAGAAAGACAGCAGTTCTGGTATCTGGATTCTGCTGAGTCTGAAGTCAGCTCAACCTCTGTCCATGATTTCCTTCGTGTTTAAATAATTTGGGTTGTATCTGTCAGTTGCAACTAAGGGCCCTGACTCATGTAGAAGTTTGGGCTCAACTGATGGTTAGAAATTTAGCAGCCAGCTGAAAATATAAAAGGCGTTCTGGGCACAGGGGTCCATCATTTACAAAAGACCATGTGATCTTATATGGTGAGAGTGTAATGCTGTGGAGGACAGCGGGAGAGGCAGGTGGTGAAGTCGGAGAATTGTGTGGGGACCAGGACATCAGTGATCTTGTAGATCATACAAGGAGCTTGGGCTTTATCCTGTGCATCAGCATTTATCAACTGTTTTGTAAAAGATCCGTTTTTCTTTTTTTAATTTTTATTCTATCACCAGCCAATCTTTTTTTTAAAATACATTAAAATTAATAATTAGGAAAAGGAAATACTAGCATACAAAATACTAGCCACATCTTTAATTATGAGATTAAACTGATGTAAAATCACTCTTTCAAGTAACTAATCACTTAATCCCTATTTCTGTACTTATCTTAAGAATGAAAATAAACAGTCTGTAGTCCAACACCAGTCCACAGACCACACTTCAAGTGACACTGATACTGATGATGCAGAGACATTGAAATGTTTTCTTAAAAAAATTGTTGAGATAGAATTTTACCTTCTTATAATGACTATACCCAAAGTGTATAGATTAACAAACATGTCTTTAATGATGCATTGCAAGTTCTGCTCTGAATCACATCCTGTCCAAAATCTTCTCAGGACCTTGAATGAGCGTACGGAAAGCATGCTGATAAAAAGCTGATGACATGTTGTTAGGTCTAACTAACACTTTGAAGGAAAGCATTAGGATTTTATCTTTTTAACTGTTGGAGCTGCCCAGGAATGGAATGAGGTGACTTCTGAGATGCTAAATTTCTTCTTGACACTGGCAGTAGAAAGAGGCAGAAAGCGTGCATGGGGGTTTGTGTGCAGACACGTGCTCTAGTACCTATGGAAGGTCTCTTCTTGGTTCTCCTTTTGGTCAGTCTAACTGGCAAGCCATTTATTCAAGCACAAAAGGAGAGAAAGAAGCCCTGTAAGTCTCCCAGGTACATTGCCTAGGTATCTGTATAATTCTCTTGGGTTGGAAAACATGGGCAGTGGTCTGTGCCTCCTTTACCTGCTTATGTGAAGTGGACCCTTCCCTGTTTCAGAGCCAGAGCCTCAAAATGGCTCTCCTGTAATACATTTTTTAAAAAATTATAGTTTATTCCATGGTATATATTCTATGTTAAAGAATATGTCCTGAAGGGCAAATAAATACCCCTAAATCCCAGAGATTGAAACAAAAATCTTCTTGGAATGAAATTTAAAGAGATATATATAAAACTCTGCAAGTAGAAGGAAGGATTTTCCACATGGGGTTATCATATAACATTTCTCTTATACAGATCTAATAATTCAGAGAAAATGATCCCTCTGCCTGACTCCTCATACTCTAAAAGGCTGTCTGATATTCTCAGCCACAAGCTGTCAGATGTATTTTTGGAGTCACCTTTGAGGATGATCTTGATAGAGTTAATCAATCAATTTCTCACAGTGCTGATGTTCTGACTTCCCACTAAAGGCTGTCGCAGGAAGGCACATAATTAAACTCCCTGCACACTAATAAACTGCACTCTTGCACTGGAATATACAGTCTATTTCTCAAAAATTTTCTATTAGTAAAATGTCTGGGAAGATCTTCAGATCATTTATGGCAAAGATTCAAAATAATCATCATCATCATCATCATCACAATCTATTTTTTATTGGGTGTTTATATGAGCCAGACAATATGCTAAATATCTGAATATGTTAGCTATATTATCTGATTTATTTCTAACAGTAACTCTGTTAAGAATATTTTATTATGAACTCCTTTTGTAGTAGAGATAGGGAAACTCATATACTCAGAAATATTAGGTAATTTGCTTGAGGTAAAAAAATTAAAATCTAAATAGAAATGCATTATAAATTAAAAATTTCCATACCATTAGAAGGATGGAAAAGTGAATAAAGAAATTAGAACATTCTAAAAGAAGTCAGAAAAAAAGAGAAAAAAGTAAGGGAAAAGTTCAAAATGTGGCGAGAGAAATAAATTCGCATTGATCAGTAGCAATTATGAATATACGAAAAGAGCTATTATTTTTAAGAGAACAAATTAAATATTGAAATAAACAATTTAAAATATACCTGGAAAATACATAAGTAAAGCTGATGTGGCTCTATTAATATCAGAATAATTACTTGTGGCAATTGACTGACACACAAAAATTAGACAATATATATTATGTTCTATTATATAGGGATCATTTTCAAAAATTGCCCCAAAATTTGTCCACAATTTAATTCTCAAAAAACGTCAAGGAGTTTATTTCATATGGATCACATTCTCTAATGACAAAGCAATAAAATTAGAAAACTATTGCAAAAGTATATCTAGAAAATTTAAATGTATTTCTAAATAACTCATGGATTGTGGAAAATAGCTTAATATTTACCAAGCTAGAGTACAGTGGCGTTATCATAGCTCACTACAACCTCAAACTCCTGGGCTCAAGCCATCCTTGTGCCTCAGGTCCCAAGCATCTGGGACTACAGGTGTGTACTACCACACCTGGCTAATTTTTCTATTTTCTGTAGAGACAAGATCTTGCTCTTACTCAAGTTGGTCTCAAACTCCTGGCCTCAAGCAATTCTCTCACCTGAGCCTCCCAAAGTGCTAGGATTACAGGCATGAGCCACCACACCCAGCTGAAATTTGTAGTTTTAAATGTATGTATTAGAAAAAATTAAAGGGTAATATCAATGAAATAAGAATAAAATGCAAATGTTAGAAAATGAGCAACCAAACAACCCAAGAAAGTAGAACGAGAAAAATAATAATGATGATAGTACAAATGTAAAAACTTGCAAAGGCACAATAGGAGATTAACAAAAGTAATCTTGTTTTATTTGCTGGGGTAATAAAGTGAACATATCTTAGACAAGATTTATCTAGAAATTATAAGGAATTCTCCTAAATAGCATTTGGCATGAAAAGGACAAAAAACTGGAGATGCAGTAGCAATGGAAAAATTCATAATTGAATATTCTCAGTGCCATTATGCTAAAAAATTTCAAAACTTAGAGAAACTGAATTTTTATGTAACATTTAATCTCTATTTTATAAAAATTACTCCAGAATATAAAACAAGAGATAAATCACTTTTTAATGGGTTGATTAGTGGTCCTCCAAAATATGTGCATGCCCTGATCCCTGGAACTTGTGAATGTTATCTAATATGGCAAAAAAGTGAAAGTTGCCTTATATACATGGCAAAATATGTGATTAATTTAAGAGTCTTGAGAGGAGGTGTTTATCCTGGATTATTTGGGTGGGCCCTCAATGCAATAACATGCATATTCTTATAAGAGAGAAGCAGAGAGAGCTTTGAGACAGAAAGGTAAGAGGCAATTTGTTACAGCAGCCACAGGAAACTAATACACCTCCCCACTCCATTTCAAAAGCATAGTAACATTTTGATTTCTAAATTAGACAAGGCAGTGTGAAAAAGGAAAAATTTAGGCAAAAATTCACCTATGAATACAATGCAAAAATCCTAAAGAAAATATCATGCTACTGAATTCAACTGAATATATATATATATTTATGTGTAGAAGATACATGTACATACAAGTACTCTTCGTTGATTTTCATTCTTTCATCTTTTCTAATATGTGCATTTGGGAAATTTTAATTTCTAGTGTTTTCTATATATATATGTGTATACATATGTATAAATAAACATAAGAATTTATGAGGTGCACAAAAAGAGAACATAGAAACATGGAAGGGAGAACAATTATTAAAATAATAGTCAAGAAAATTTTCACAACTTAAGTATGTCAGTTTTTAGATAAAAGGAGTCATCAAGCAACTAATAAACAGATTCACTCTAAGATACAACATAGAGAAATTTCAAAACACTGGGGACAAAGAGAACATCCTATAAGTTTTCATAAGAAAATAAAAGATCACAGACGAAAGATTTGATCAACAGAAAAACTGGTAACTAAGAGTCAATAGACAAGTTCCTTTAAAAATCTAAAGGGAATTATTTTCATCTTAATATTTGATACTGTGCCAAACTATCAGTTAAACATCAGCATAGCATAAAGACATTTTTAGACATATGAGACGTCAATACATTTATTTCCCATGCAATCTTGCTCTAAAAACTACTGAAGAATATGCATCACAAAAGCAACAGAGAAAATCTAGGGAAAAGCATACAACAGATACAGTAAACAGAAGATCACACGTGGAAGGCAGATGAAGGAAACCTTCAGGATGATGGATTGGGGAGAGGATGACAGCTGTACATGGAAGACAACTGATCCTGAAGGGAGGTTCATAGATAAACTGCTTCAGGAAAATAAAATAATAGAGTTCCTGATGTATCTAAATATCTTAGAATGAGATTTAAAAACTCTTCTAGATATCGGCCTAAGCAAAGAATTTATGAAAAAGACCTGAAGGGCAATCACAGCAACAATAAAAATAAATAAATGGGACTTGATTAAATTAAAAAGCTTCTGCTCAGCCAAGGAAACAATCAACACAGCAAACAGACAACCTACAGGAGAAAATATCTGCATGCTATACATCCAATAACAGCCTAATAACCAGAATCTACAAAGAACTCAAGCAAATCAGCAAGAAAAAATCAACCCCATTAAAATGTGGGCAAAAGACATGAAAAGAGTTTTTCAAAAGAAGATAGACAAATGGTCAATAAACATATGAAAAAAATGCTCAGTGTCACTAATCATCGGAGAAATGCAAATCAAAAAGGACAATGAGCCATCACCTAATTCCAGTGAGAATGACTCTTATCAAAAAGCCCCAAAATAAGAGATGCTGGCTTGGATGTGGAGAGAAAGGAACACTTATAAACTGTTGGTGGGACGCAAACTAGTGAAACTTCTATGGAAAATAGAATGGAGATTCCTCAAAGAACTTATATGGAAATAACAGTCATCAGAAATCAAGCAGGTGGGGGTGGCAGAGAGGATGGGTAAATTCACACCTAACAGATACAATAACTTTGACTCAAACTGTACAAAAGTAATTTATGCAACCATAACATTTATACCCCCATAATATTCTGAAATTTAAAAAAAAAATTTAAAAAGTAGACCTACCATTTGATCCAGCAATCCCACTACTAGTTATTTACCTAATGAAAAAAAGACATTTTGTACAAAAGACATTTGCAAGTGAATGTTTATAACAGTGCAATTCACAATTGCAAAGATGTAGCAACAATCCAAGTGCTCATCAATATATGGGAGGATTAGTATTAATAAAATATGGTATATGTATACCATGGAGTACTATTCAGCCATGAAAAAAATAGTGATCTAGTATCTTTTGTAACAGCATGGATGGAACCGGAGATCATTCTTCTTAGTGAAGTATCTCAAAAATGGAAAAATAAACACCACATGCACTCAGTACTAAATTGAAACTAATCTATCAACATTTATATGCACGTATAGAAGTAAAACTCAAGAGAAATCAAGTAGGGGGCAGGAGAGTAAATTCACACCTAATAGGTACAATGCATACTATCTGGGTGAAGGGCACACTTACAACTTTGACTCAAACTGTAGGAAAGCAAATTATGTAACCAAAATATGTGTACCTCTGTAATATTCTGAAATAAAAAAAAAATATGTTCAAGTCCTAATTCCTGGTGCCTGTGAATTTGACCTTATTTTGAAATTGGGTCTTTGCAGATGTATTCAGTTAGAAGAAGTTCATGCTGAATTAGGATGGGCCTTAAAACCAATGACTGGTATTCTTGTAAGAAGAGAAAGACACAGAAACATACAGGAAGCCTTGGGTGCGGTGGCTCACGTCTGTAATCCTAGCACTCCGCGGGCGGATTGTTTGAGCTCAGGAGTTCGAAACCAGCCTGAGCAAGAGTGAGACCCCGTCTCTACTAATAATAGAAAGAAATTAATCAGACAACTAAAAATATATAGAAAAAGTTAGCCAGGCATGGTGGCGCATGCCTGTAGTCCCAGCTACTCGGGAGACTGAGGCAGAAGGATTGCTTGAGCCCAGGAGTTTGAGGTTGCTGTGAGCTAGGATGACGCCATGGCACCCTAGCCGGGGCGACACAGTGAGACTCTGTCTCAAAAAAAGAGAAACATACAGGAAAGAAGGTTAGTGAAGACAGAGGCAGAAATCGGAGTTAAACCACGGAAGGCCAACAACTGCCGGCAACCACCAGAAGTTGGGGGGGCAAGAAAGAGCCTTCAGATGAAGCATGACCCTGAAGACACCTTGATTTTGAATTTCTAGCTTCCAGACTGTGAGTGCATAAATTTGTTTTTTTAAGCTACCCAATTTGTGGTAACTTGTTACAGAAGCCCTACAAATCTAATATAGCATCTTATGGAAGATGGCTTGAAATCAGAAGGGCCAATACTTGTGCAGAAGAGAGTGGGGAAAATATTCCAGAGACAATGGCATAGTACAGAGGTTTGGAAGCATAAGAGAGCTCCAGGGCTTTGGGAACCACATCCATTCAGAACAGGTGCAGTGAGGATTGAGTTTAGAGAAGTGAACATAGGACTGATTATAGATGGTCCTGTGTAGGCATCATCCTTTGGGCTCTAGAGAGCCACTGAGATTTTAAGCAAGGGTATGAATTAATTGATTTGTGTTTTAAAGGAAGTCATTGCCATAACACAGGTGATTTATGATGGTGACCTGAATTAAGGTAGGAAGAGACAGAAATGGATACATGTGAAAGATACTAAGGAATCTATCTACAGCAATGGTCTTCAAAGTGTGGTCTCTGGATTGACAGCATCACTTGGGAATTTGTTAGAAATTCAAATTCTCAGACCCCACCCTAGAAACTCTAAGCCTGAGGCCAAGCAATCTGTGTTTTAACAAGCCCACCAGGTGATTTTGATGCATCCTAAAATTTGAGAGCCACTGAGCTATGGAAATTGGTGATTGATTGGATGTGCAGGTTGAAGGAGAGGAAGAGAAATTAGGATAATGTCCAATTTCTGGCTTGAGCAAATGGGCGTTAAAGAGAAAAATAAAAGTCAAAGTAAACAATGTGCAAGTGCTTTGTAAATCGGGTTCCGCTCAGAACCCACTGATAACCCAGGCAGGGACCAGGTTAGTCTTGAGCAGTCTCTGAACAAGAGTTTACTTTCAAAGGCTAAGAAACTGCTGGAGGTTTTGTACTGTCTTACACATTTGACTTTCTTCATTCTAACTTCTGTTGAAAATCAATTTTTGCTTTATCAACAAATAGTTCTGAAGCCATCGTTCTTTACAATTTCTATTCAGATGAGGGTTCTGCTGAGATACAACAGGGGAAGGAGTTTAGAGGAAGGAGACTGAGTGAAAAGGAAGCAATGACCGTGAAGTTGATCTTCCTTCTTTGAACAATCTGTTTGGAGCCCTTAAATGTGATTTATAAGTCTTTTCTGGCCCAGTGTTTTTAGGGCCCCAAAGAATGAGAAATGCATGAATAAATTATTTGTTTTAGTGACTAGCCCGGGTTTAGATAACAAAGCCTGGTACAATAATGTAACTTGAAGAGATCCTGCTTACTGCATACCTGAGTGGCTGCAAAAGCCACCCAACACCTGGGTTCTTGCCACTTCATTGGTCTAGCCCACCAATGCCAGATTAATCTTCTTGAAGCACCTGGAACACAGCTGTTGTTCTTCCCTTTTTCTTAGCACTATATTGAAATGGGGGAGAACTGTCATATGTCCTAACAAGTAGAGAGTATCCCTTGACGGAGACTCCGTGGGAAAAAGAAAAAAAGAGAATTTCATTCTTAGCACTTTTTTTTTTCTCTTTTACTTACTTGAAAAATTTGTTGGAAAAAAATCAAAGAAAGATTGGATAGAAAAATGCTTTGGGGTTTGCAAATTCATATACAAATGCAAGGTGAGGATAGTGTCCCCAAGTCTGCCTTGGTTGAATTGGTCAAGCACGTTGCAAAAGTATTAAGAAGACAATGCTTGGGGCTGGGGTTCTGGATGAAAGGTGGGGTTGTCTGTAGGAACTCTAGAGGGGCCGTGCAAGTTCCCAGGGCATGGAGTCAAGTCATTCCTTTTGGAGTGATCTGGGAGCAGCATATGGTGGCTATCAAAGGACGGTAAATGTAGCTCTGAGGCAGGAACCACTGGGTGTCCACCATCCCAGCAGGCGCCAGGTGCTGCCTCGGCTTCCCTGTGGCTTCTAGCCACTCAGAATGGGCAGTGCTCTCTCGAGAGGGGCCTGGCAGTCTGCACACCTAGGTCTTCTCATAACCTGTGGTCCCTCCAGGTCCAACTCTCTGGCCTCAGACCATTTAAATACAGAGTTAGTGTGAATCCCTTTGGCTTTGTTCCCTCTCTCAACTTCTCTCTGTTCTAATGAATCTTTTCTTTTTTCTCCTAGTCAAGTGGGTAGAAAGGTCTTGGGCTTACTCCAAAATGTTTTTTTCTAAAACTTGTATCTGTTCCTTAAGTCCATTTCATTTTCTTAGGTGTTTCTCAGGTGTTTGAGGCCTAAAAGGCAGAAAAGATTCCTTTTTCTCTCCTTTCTGTTATCATCTTTTTATTTCGGGGCTGAGGCATGCAATTAGCTCAGACCAACATAGTTTCTTGGATGAGAGGAAGGGAAAACAGTCTCCACAAAGTGATGGCTAAGTTTAAGCTGAGCCATATGAAATTTCTGGTATTCAATCCCTTTAACTTACAAAATAACGATGTCAAATTGTTTAATTTTTTAAACCTTTTCTCACTCTATGAAAGTACTAATATATCAGAAGGCTTTACTACAGCTAAAAATCACTATTTTTTAATTGTGCAAACTAAGAAGGTAGACTTAATCAGAGCACTTTCTAGAAGAGAGGAGCTGTGTTAATCTTAAGGTAGGGACATGGGCTAGTGGAGAGAATCAGATAGGGCACAGCAGGTGCAGGGACAATTTTAGCGGGGAAGAGTTGCTTGAAAGGAAAATTGATTGAATGAGACAAGGGACTTTGTATTAATTTTCATCAAAAGACGTGGTCAGGCAACTGTCGAGGGGATTCTCACCGTGGATCTGAGTTGGTGATTTTAACTGTGTAAACCCGTCTGCTCTAGCAAGCATCATGGTATAGTGGAAGGAACACTAGACTGAGAATCAAAAGACCTGAATTTTAATTCAAACTCTCACACAACTAGCTGGGAAAGCTTGGAAGACTGAATAGGCTTTGTAAATCTATAGTGCCCTATCCACCAAAAAAACTGAGAATAATAACACCTCTTCTGCCTCCCTCACAGGACTGTTGTCAGGACCAAATAATATCATGTAAAGAGCTATAAAAAATGCAAGTAATTTTCTTTATTTATAGCAACTTTTGAAATTGCTTTCGAAGTCTCATTTAGGCACTGTGTGGCTTCATGTGTATTATTGATACCAAATTCAGAAAAGATGAAAATAATTTAAACTTATCTTCAGATGCCCAAGAAATATCAATAGCATTTCAATTATGAATGATAAAAGAGCCATTAGCAAAATCTCAAATTATTGCCCCAGATTCTGGCTTGATAAATGCTCTTTCTGGTTAAAAAAAAAATGATGCTTTTGCTTATGACTTTTATCTTTTTCTTTTTCTCCTCCTCCTTCTCCTTCTCTTTCCTTTTCTCCTTCCTCCTGCATCTCAATTTGTTGAGCATCGCCTGAAGCCACAGGCTAGCGTAAGTCCCTTATGAAATTCTTCACATTTGATTATGTATTGTTCTCTTTTCTATACTTTTTTCTGTCCCCTGATCCAGCCAGTTGTGCTAAATATTTACTTCAAAATGTAAATTTGCATAATGTGTATTTTTGGGAATAATATATTTAATTGGAAGGAATTGGAACTGGAAGCCTATCTTTAAACAATCCACCCATCTCTCTTCTGCACCAGAATCACACATACACCCAGTGGGTTTCTCCAGTCGGTGGCATTTTGGGGATCCATCTCTGATCAGGCCATTTCTGTAACCCTGACTTTCCACTCCCTCGGAGGACCTTGGCTTGAGCTCCCAGGCCAGCACTGGCTGGTTTGGTCCCACCCTGCCCTCCCACAGCAGTTCCATGAGCTCTTTGTCTCTCCTGCTGCTGTATGGTTAGATCAACCAGAGAAGACCTCGCATAGCAAAAACAATTCTAGGTAATAAAAATAAAATAGGAGGCATCAACATACCAGACTTCAAACTCTATTACAAAGCTGTAATATTAAAATCAGCTTGGTACTGGCACAAAAACAGAGCCATTGACTAGTGGAACAGAACTGAGAACCCAGATATAAAACCGTCCACATATAGCCGTCTAATCTTTGACAAACCAGACAAAAATATACACTGGGGAAAAGAATCCTTATTCAATAAATGGTGCTGGGAAAACTGGAAAGCCACATGTAGAAGACTGAATCTGGATCCATACCTCTCACCTCTCACAAAAATCAACTCATGCTGTATCACAGATCTAAATCTAAGGAGTGAAACTATTAGAACTCTAGAGGAAGAAGTTGGAAATTCTCTTCTAGACATTGGCCTAGGCAAAGAATTTATGAAGAAGACCCCAAAAGCAATTACTATGTATTTATCATCCTATTGGCATTGGTCTGGAGAATGGGGATATGAGAATTGCATCCATTGACTCGTTCTGGTACAAGGATAGGAGAGAACAGGGTAAACACGTCCTCACACTAGTGAACTAAAAGCCTCCATAGACTCCTGGATGGGGAGTCAGCGAAGACAGGAGAACATGCTTAAATCCCACACTGATAAGCAGGAGGTAGGATAGAAAGGCCAGTTCTATCTATTGGACATTTTGGAAACCGGATCGAAAACTTAATTAAAATTAAAATTAAAAGCTGGATCAAATCGCTCCGTTAATGATCTGCAGTTGGAATCAATCACTAAGTCAGAAGATAGACCTAAAAACAAACAAAATTAGCAGCTCATCTTCCATAGTGTTCAAGGAGAATTAATCAGTCACACCCCAGTCGAGGAAGCTACATGGCAGCGACCTGCAACAGCTTTCTCAGTCATCAGTAACCACACTGCAAGCTGGGGAGTGGGCAGGGCAGACACATGGAGGTTTTGTAAATAGACGGTTTGAAGTGGATTTTCACTGCAACTTATAATGATGAGCCTCACGAATGAGTATATTCTGTTTTTTAAAAACTGGTTAAGAGAGAGAGAAAAAATGTAGACCTGAGAAAACTCAAACTTTTTTACTTCATTTGTTTTTATCCTTCACTACCTTTCATTTTCTAAGGAGAGATGACAAATGACATGATATATCACATGGTCTTTTACAAGCCTATATTATTACTGTTTAGTCTTCATCTATTAAAACACATCTCTAAGTAAAAGACACAATATGATACTCCACCAACAATAGCACATTGGTATAAGAGAAAAATCAAATTTTAGAGTTAAAAATAGGATAAGTATTGCCCATGTCAGAAAATTCAGTTTCTATTCATGTCGTGGTATAGAATTCTATAGAATATCTTTCAGAAAGGCTTTTTATAATGAGGGGAAGACTCTATTAAGAACAGATAATTAAAATAAACATCTTCTAGGCCAAACCTAGGGAAGTTGAATTCCACACCTATTAAGTTTCTGTACTCTTTCAAGTCTTGAATACCAATGTGAAGTTCCATCGGCTATTTAATTAACATCTGATCCAGGCATCTCATCATTATTTGCCAAAAAAAAAAAAAAAAAAGAAGTCCATAGCTTACGAGCTAGGTGAAGTTTGCACTTTAATAATTTATTTTTATTTTTATTTTTTGGTAGGTGCTTTCTTTCCTCTCATTCCTAAACAGAGGTAACCCCATTTGGCACTAGTTGGAATTGAGCTCCATGGTTTTGACTTATGAGAGTGAATTACATGCTCACTCTTCCTCTGATAAACTTGCTCTTGCAGATGTGATGATGGGTGATCTCGATGAGCAAGACATTCCAGGGGCATTTTGGAGGCACCCTCTTAATCCAGAGGAGCTCATGGCAAGTGATTAGAAGATATGTTAGTGTAAGCTTCACTTTTAATGCTGTTATATTGTGCTACACAGTCAGCCGACATGATTAAAGACTATGAAGCTTGGGCCTTCATTCTTCCTTCCACACACTGTCCAGCTCTCCAGGCCCATTGTGCGTGGATGGCTCATTTCCCTCTCATCACAACAAAGCTCTTTCAATACACATCATGGTATGTCTTGCACTGGGGCCTTCTCACAAGCTCTTCCCTATTTGGGAGTGGAGCTTTGACACCATACACATGGTTACCTCCTGTTCATCCTTTAAAACTTGGCTGAAGAATCACTCCTCTTCGAAGCCTCCAAGAATTTTTGGCATTCACCTCCATTAACTCTTTTTATATGATTTTCCTCTGGGCTTCCTTAGCCTCTTATACATGCTTCTCTCAGAACTTGTAGAAGACCATCTATAATTTTGTTCATTCAGCAAGTGGTAAGCTCCAATTAAGTAAGGATAATTATTCATATTATTGCTGTTATTGTTATTTTACTATAATCCCCAGCCTCTAGTGAAACAACTGACATATACTTGGAATTTGCTAAATATTTGTAGAGCAACTGGATAAACTCAGGCTTGCATTGAAGACTATACTTGTCTCTGCTACTTCCTCTGGATTTTATCAGTGGGAAGAAATTCCTATTTTCTTAATGCCTGTAATACTCTCTCCCATTCTTATAGATTTCATCATGTTCCCTGATTTGTGCAAATGTCTCCTCCTGAAGAGTATAAATTCTTGAGGGCAATAATGCTATCCAATGAAACTCTGTGGTCCCTACAGAGCCTAACACAAATCATTGAATGAAATGGATATAAAAAAACCCCACTTTGCCAAGGAAATAATCAACAGAGCAAATAGACAACTTACAGAATGGGAGAAAATATTCTCAACCTATACATTCAATAAAGGGGTAATAACCAGAATCTACAAAGAACTCAAGCAAATCAGCAAGAAAAACTCAAACAACCCCACTAAAAAATGGGCAAAGGACATGAACAGAAGCTTTTCAAAAGAAGATAGATAAATAAACATATGAAAAAATGCTCAATGTCACTAAGCATCAGGGAAATGCAAATTAAAACACAATGAGATATCACCTTACCCCAGTTAGAATGGCTTTCATTAAAAAATTAAAAAACAATAGATGCCTGCATGGATGCAGAGAGAAAGGAATGCTTATACACTGTTGTTGGGACTGCAATTGGCAAAACCTCTATGGAAAACAGTACGGAGATTCCTCAAAGAACTAAAAGTAGACCTACCATTCAATCCAGCAATCCCACTACTGGGTATTTACACAAAGGAAAAGAAGTCATTTTATCAAAAAGGCACCTTTACTCGAATGTTTACTGGAGCACAATTCACAATTGCAAAGATGTGGAATCAACCCAAGTGTCCATCAATACATGAGTGGATAAAGAAAATGTGGTAAATATATGATATGGAGTACTATTCAGCCATAAAAAAGGAATGAAATAATGTCATTTACAGCAACTTGGATGGCACTCGAGATCATTTTCCTAAGTGAAGTGTCTCAGAAATGGAAAAAACAAATACTGCATATTTTCGCTAGTAAGTGGGAGCTAAATGATGGGAGCATATGGGCACAAAAAGACATAAACGACATTGGAAACTCAGAAGAGGGGAGGTACAGAGGGGTATGAGAGATAAAAACTTACCTATTAGGTACAATGAACACTGTCCTGGTGGCAGACACACTGAAAGCCCTGACTTCAGCATTATAGAGTATATCCATGTAACAAAAACTTTTGTACTCCCTTAATATTTTGAAATAAAACAAAAACCACAACTACCACTAAACAAAACTTGTTGGAGAGGTATGTGTATTTGTGTGTGTGTGTGTGTGTGTGTGTGAGAGAGAGAGAGAGAGAGAGAGAGAGAGAGAGAGAGAGAGGGAGAGAGAGAGAAAGAAGTAAGACTTTTTTTCAAATAATGTAGACTTGAAGTCTGGGCCTTGGAATAGGTAGATTTTTATCTGGGAAAGGTCTTGTTAGGTAAGTGTTATTTGTGACTTGCTTAGTTATTATTTATCATTCTATTCTTGAATCTCCCTCACTGTACAATAGAAGAATTTCCCCTCATCCCTCACCTTTTACAAATGAAGTTCTAGAAGAATAGCAATTTTTCATATTTTCCTTGCCCTTCTACTTTCAAATATTCATTCCACAATCTTTAATCAAGAATCACTTCCTTCTTTGATGTTTAACTGTATTTTCAGATGGTATTCCAAACTGTTTTATTCTCTGTTTTTTTTTCAATTTACTTGCAAAACCCAGATGAACTTTTTTATTACTCATGGTATCAGTTGTGAATCTTAATCTTTAAACCAAATAAAAGATTTGCCTTGAAAATAAATATGTAAATTCAGTTTTTTAAAAATCTGTTTTTCCTGCTGTTATTACTTGCTACACATTCATAATATTGGAATTTAAATTACTTTTTCTGACTAGAAAAATACTTTCCCTCTGACTTGCAGCCTGAGGAATCACGCCAGGGTCCACTGCTAATATGGCAAAAGGAGAACAGAAGAGCTGCATTTAATGATGCTTATCAAGGTCCATTTATTTCCAAAGTAAGTGTCCTGTGGCCCTGAAGACTGGCAGTGCAGGGTCTGCAGCCTGGAATGACATCCTGCTCTTCAAGAGTTATAAAATTAGCTTAAAATTTATGGTTCTGGCGAATACTTCTGGCTTTTTATGTGTTACTTATTAACTAAGAATATTTCACTGGGGAGATTTATTTGACGAAAATACATTGAAATTACTTGCATCAATGAACTATATTATAGGTGAAACTCAGTATAAATTATGTAGGAGAGGATTCAAAAATAACAAGGCGACAAAACTTAGGAAAACCAGTCACGCCATCTCTTCCCCTGATTTAGCTTTAGCTTGTTTAAACTTTCAGGCCGGAACTAGAAAATTAAAGTGAAAATGCAAATGAAGGATTTTTGCAATGACAGAGGCACTTGTATCAGACTAACCCTTCTGCCAAGAATAACTATGAAAATTAAATTAAAGCTGAAAACAAAGGGGAAAATGGTGTTTGAAGATATTGGAAAGAAACCAAGGTGATCAGAAGTATGGGACCATGATTCAATAGGAAAAGAACATATGTAGTGAGCCCTAAAACTGTCACGGGTTTTATCCTTTTAGAGCATTTGCCTATACACAATATGAGACTTGAACACTAAGAAAAACTGATGTCCTGGAGCTTGTGGCAGTCTTATGGTTGAGGGGTACAGGAAATGGAGAGCCAGACTACCAAACCTGTCACAAAAAAGTGAGTCCAACAGTTTGTATGCAGTCTCTACAATGAAGCATTTATCAGTTACAAAGGGCTGCATGCATTGGGCAAGAAGCTCAGAAACTAAGTAGAGAGATGAGGATAAGCTCACACCTAAGGAGAGGAGATCTCTTATCTGACATTGGACTTACCCTATGGCAATAAACATATATAAGAGCTGGAAAAAGTATGCAAAATAACTACTTGTAGCCATTGGATAGCAACCAACTCAGAGCTCTAATCCTTGAGAGAAAGAAAGCATAAGAGGTAATCCCACATTCTTGATGCTTTCTTCCTGATAACATTTTCCAATTTTCAGAACAAGAATATAGAGCCTAAGCGGAGAATTGTGGTCTTGTTGAGTGAGGGAGACAGAGAGACTGAAGTTTCAGAGTGCCAAGGTGGCTGAGACTTAGGGGCATGGTCCCAGAGAAAAGAGAGCTAAGTCACTAGGGAAAAAAGCTCCCAAAATATGAATAAATAATCCTCTTGAATCCTTGACCTAATCTCAAGCTACACAGGCATAGGATGTAACTCTGCAAGGCTTATTAGAGAATAGTTGTGGTGAGGCTTGAGAGCTGAGCAAAGATTTTAGAAGCTGGGCAGTGCCAGAGAGACAGAATTTGGCGTTAAGCTCCAGACTGGATGGAACGACCTCGGAAACATACTGAAATTTCACCAGGAACATAGAAAGGCCACATTTTAGGAGTAAGCACAATGCCCTACAAGTATGGGTAAAACTAAAACCTCAGAGCCACATTTGCAAAGTCTTGACAAAATCAAGATGATTTGTTTATAATGTAACTGTCTACCAGAACAACCTTAACTTTCTTGAAAGGGAAAACACCAATTCACAGCATAATTAAAGGTATCTACAATGTCTAAAAAATTACTGACATCCAAAGGTGGAGAAAAAGTGATCAATTATCAAGAGGAAAGACAGAACCAGACTCAGAGACAAGATTCTAGAGTTGGAGTTAGTATTTAAGCATGTCAAAATAACCATACTTATTATCTTAAAAAAATAGAAGAAAAGATAGAAAATGCATGAAAATATGGAGAATATAAACAGATAATCAGAATCAATAAAAAGAATAAAATGGACATTCTAGAACTGTAAAACACAAGATTCAAAGTTGAGAACTCATTGAATGGGTTTAAAAACACTGGACATGAGAAAGGACAAGATTTATAGATTCCAAGTCATGTCAACATGAAATATTTAATTTAAAAGATATAAGAAGAATAATGGTAATGAAGAATAAATCAAATTCATAAGGAGCACAATCAAGAGAATGTTGTAAAACATGTGATACCAATAAATTTGAAATTTTAGATTTAATAGAAAATCTCTTGAAAAATAAAACTTGCTAAAACTGAAAGGAGAAATAAAAAAATCTTAATATTCCTATGCCTATTAGAGAAGTAGAATTTGTAATTAAAGATCTTGCTTCAAACAAACAAAAAACTATTCTAGGCCCAAATAGATTCACTGGTGAATTTTTCCAAATTTTTAAAGAAGAAATAAAATTAACCTCACGGACATGATTCAAGAGAATATAAATGAAGAGAATGTGTGCCTCTCCTCTCATATGTTAATCGTGAGAGTGTAAATTGGTGCAACCACTTTGGAAAACAGTTTGGTACTATCTACCAAATCCGAACATACTCAGGCACCATGATCATTTTATGCTGCTTCTAGATCTAGACTCAACAGAGGAGAGTACACATGTGCACAGAAAGGATTGCTTATTCATGATAGAAATAATGCAGATGTTCAGGCAGTGTCAAATGGAAAAATAAATTGTGACTAGTCATGCAATAGAATACTACACAGCAATGAAAAAAATCACAGCTACACTTTTCAACATGAAAGAATCTCACAGAAATAATGTTAACTGAAAGAAGACAGACCCAAAAGAACATATAATTCTGTAGGATTCTGTTTGTTCATGTTAAGAAATGGGTAAAAAACTAATCTATGACGGTAGAAGGTACAAGTGTCTACTTGGAAAGGCAATGCCAGGAGGCACTGAGAGACAGGCTTCCAGGCTCCTGGTAATATACTTAGTATACCTTGATCCAGGAGGTGGTTACACAGGTGGATCACTTTTTAAAACTTATGGAGTTGTCAACTTAGGACTTACGAATCCTTCCGTATGAATATCACACTTTAGTAAGAAGTTCCCTTCTCTTCTCCTTTCCCAAAGCAAAGTAGGTCCTCAAAATTTTAACATGTATAATTTCTGCAATTTCAGGCAAGAAAAAATGACTTGTGTATGTGTTTTAGCTGTTATAAGAAGGGATCTTTTTAAAAGAATTATGTACCTGATTATGGAGGAAGACTGCAAAATGAAGTCCAACTCATGTTAATCAATTGTTTTCTCTCTCTCTTTTTATTTTTCACGTGTGTTGTGTGTTCCCATCTGCAGTAGCAAGTTCATGGGAAGTCATGCTAATGCCCCTTCAAATGTTAATGCAATGTAGTGTAAATGTACTATAAAGCAGGCAGAGTAAAACAGACACAGAGCTGACCTAGAAGGGAGATCTCAACCTGTAAACTGATTCAGCGGTACTAAGCAGTGGTTGTGATGCTGTTTTTCCTGCCTCAGAGGAAGGCTGGGAGATGTTTGGATATGGGAACTCTTGAAATGCCAAGAAGTCATTTGACAGACCCATGAGTTTTAGACCTAAAAGGCTCCAAAGAGGCCACCAAATAAAGCCATCCAAATAGACCACCTCGGACCAGTTTTTAACAGTATTTAGTCATGTCATAACCACACTTCAAAAATGAGAAGGTCTCACTCCTCACTAGATGTGATTCTCCAGTGGTCATACACAGCAGAATTATGTTTATGAAAATAAGAAAGCCCTGGTCCCTCCCTGGATATGGAATTTGAATCTGGAGGTGCAGCCCATGGGGCTGTGTCCCTTTAGAAAGCCCCTCTGGTGACTTGGATGTGCCCTTTGGCTAAGAAACACTATGTCACCAGAACCCTTGGTGGGGTGAGGTGGCTCATGCCTATAATCTTAGCACTCTGGGAGGCCAAAGCAAGGGGATTGCTTGAGGTCAGGAGTTTGAGACCAGCCTGAGCAAAAGCTAGACCCCCTCTCTACTAAAAATAAAAAATTAGCCATGTGTGGTGGTGCTCGCCTGTAGTCCCAGCTACTCAGGAGGCTCAGGCAGGAGGGTTCACTTGAACCCAGGAGTTTGAGGTTGCTGTGAGCTAGGCTGACACTATGGCACTCTAGCCTGGGCGACTGAGTGAGACTCTGTCTCAAAAAAAAAAAGACACGCTATGTGACCAGAGCCTGAAGGGGAGGATGATGTGGCCGGCACTGATGAGATGCGGGCATGCTAGAGAGGCAAGTAGTCTAAACAGCTACCATGTCCAAGGTTTCATATCCACAAAACAGAAAAGTTTTGATAAGTTAAATAGATTGTACGTAGTTTCATTATCAGACTCATAAAATGTTAGCTCTAAAAGAGAGCTCAGAAATTGTTTTGTCCAAATCCCTCATTTGATACAAGGAAACTGGCTTTTAGTCTGGGGCACTTTGAATATACATGTTGCTCTTATTTATTTTTTATTTATTTTATTTCAATTAATTAACTATTTTAAAATGACAAATAAAAATTGTATATATTTACAGCATACATGTTTTAAAGTATGCATATATCATAGAATGGCTAAATCAAACTAATTAGCATATGTATTAATTAGTATGCTCACATATGTTTTTGTGTGGTAAGGGCACTTAAATTTTCAAATACTGTATACAATACATTATTATTAACTATAGTCAGCATATTGTACAATAGGTCTCTTGAACTTATTTCTCCTAACTGAAATTTTATATTTTTTGGTTTCTGCAACCTTCTTATACTTCTTCTCCTTAACACCCAACTTTCTTAGTGAGAGAGTCTTTGTCTGTCTCTCTTTCTCTTTCTCTTTCTCATCAGGGAAGGTGATCTTGGTTGGATACAGAGACCTTACCCTTATCCTGTGTAGGTCTTAGGCCACCACACGTATACCCGTGTACAGGCAAGCCTCACGTATGCTGTTCTGTGAGATATGCAAGTTTGTGAGACACGTTGGTACCCATAAAACCTTGAGAGCCTGATGTTTTTCATGTATCTATGGCTCCTACTCAGTGGCATTCAGGCATTTGGAAAGGCATGCGGAACACTCATCAGAGGAAAAGTGCAAAAGCAAATGGAAACATGGCTCAACTCCAAAACCCCATTGTTGACACTGTTTCCTAAGTAGATGATTTAAACGTAGAAACCTGGAGGGCTTCAAGATGGAGGTGTTCCTTAGCATAACTTTAACTTTCAGAGTCCGATTTGGCAAAGAAAATATATCCAGTATTTGTGTCTCCAAGGAGCAGATGACCAGAATGATACTTGGGCACAGTTTCAAAAAACCTATTTGCACATTTGAACTGACAAAAGCAAAAGATGAAGGGTGTGAAATAGACTTTGGAATACACCATGCCACATTTAACCATCCACATCCAGAAGCATGACCATCCAGAAGTTAATGGGTTACAAAATGAGGAACTGAATAGTTTGCCTGTTTTTCTGGTAATAGTGTTTATGAGATAGGAGCCCAGAGCACGCTTTAAAATGTAATCTATAATTCATTGCAGATAAACCGTAAAAAGCAAAAACATTAATTTTTACAACTGCCATTATTTATGACATTTTCCCTGTCCTCTATTAAAAATATTTGTTAGATGTATAGAATGTTCACAGCTGCTAGATTATTTACAAGGGAGCTGATGAACAGTTTCAATGATTTAGCCATTAGAAAATTAAAGCAATTTTTTAAAAAGTTACTTGTTTCAGAGATGTTTTTGAATCGAATGAAGACTAGAACAGGGGAATAAAATTTACTCACCAAAATCTAATTGTCAAGTGAAATCGATCTAAAAATAGGACTTTTAAATTTTGTTTTGGTCAGGGTACATGGCAAAACATCCCAGATGGTGTTTGAAAATGAGGAATATTTATTAGAGGAATTTCTCCAGGATGAGGAAAAAGGTAGAAATATGATTAAAGGAGACCCTAGACTTGTGAAGTTACTGAAGTTTCTCTGCTCGTTCATTCATTCAATCAATGAGTATAGAAGGGCCTGCTGGGAGCCACCTATTGTGCCAAATATTGGGAACATAAAGATGAAAAAACAAGGTCTCAAGTGATTCCCAGCCTACAGGTGAGACAAGCACATGGAAACGAAGCTAACCCTTGGGCATTGCTACAAAGAAGCTGTGTATTTAACAGAGTGGGCTTCTTTCTCTGCCTGTGGAGTCTGAGAAGACTTGCCAGAGGTGGGATTGTTTGAGCTAAGCAGAGGTTATAAAGTGACAGAGGCTTATTTTGTTTAACACGCAAAGCATGTAATAAAAAAGTTGAAGGGGAAACCTATCAAGCTGATGTAGTAGACTGAAGTGTTGACGTACCCAAACATATAAGCAATAAGAGATAACATAAGAAAAAAGAAAGCTTAGCACACATAAGATAGGTTCAAATCAAGGCAAACATCCTCAAGAACTAGAAATGCAACAGAACAGGAATAGACTATTGGGCTGGAGTAAAGATGCACATAGCCTTGGTGGTAATGGCAGCCATATTGAGATTACAAGGGCCAGCTTTTGTGAAGTTAACATCATGCAAGGCAGACTGTAGAAATGGAAAGAAACTGTTATTGGTGAAATTATTGAGCAGCTGGATCAAGTAGCTCCTGAAGCTTAACATCTCTGTACTTCTCAGTTATATGAACTAATTTCTTTTATTGTTTAGGCTGTTTGAGTAGGGTTTTTCATGGAGCTGTAACTGCAAGTATGCCAATACAAGTTATTATTGCAACAGTTGTAATGGTTGATTCATTATTTCTGCAACAGGCAAATGCTGACTGATTCTAAAATGATGGTGATTATTGGCACTGTGAAAAATATTCACATGACTAAATTAATTTTTCTTTTTTCATGTGAACATATGAGATTTGAAATTAGGTTATGATTATATTTCTAAGACAATAAAATTGAGCTTTAGTTATATTGCTTAGGAGATGGAGAAAAAAGAAAATCAAGCTGTAAAGGTCAGATTCCTCCAGATAACCTTCTGAAACCATAATATCATATCGGCTACTATTTAGCAGTCACTTAATGTATTCGAAGGACTCTTCTAGGTGCTTTGTTTACATTTTCTTTAGTTCTTTCTTAGAATTACTTAGTCTGAGAAAACAGAAGCTTAAAGAATGGTTTTAGGGCCTAGTACCTAAAACAGTGTCCAGCATAAGCTGAGCTCTCAGAAGTCATTGCTGCATGTTAAGTAACTGCCCAAGTACATACAAAACTGGGCTTCAGACTCCTGTCTGCTTTCCTCCAAAGTCTTTGCTCCTGTCACTACACCATATTGTTCCCATGCATCAAAAAGCCCATCTTATTGTAACTAGAACTTTGTCCACTGGTCTAATTTACTGGATTGAAATCTAAGACAAGTAGCTGTCAATTAAGAAAGTCTAGCCTCTTCAGGGTAAGTTCCTAATTGATACCACTGACCATTTGTTTCGGAAAGTAGACTTCTTAGATCATTGCCAAGAGCAAGAGAGGTAAGACATATAAACCCAGGTTCCTAAGCCCAACTAGTTTCTAGCCCTCGATGAAATTCTTTCTGTTACAAGTTATATGCCTTAAGTTAACATCCAACCTTGCTCCAAGGACTTAAACAGAGCTAAAAACTTGTATTCCAGACTTAAGATTGATTATTTGAAATGAGTCTTTGGAATTCTTGCTCAACCTTGAAATGCCTCTAAAAATATAATTCTTTTTTCAATGTATCTTAAATTTTTTAAATAAAAATTTCTAGAATAAAAATATGTGATTTATAATGAGAATTCAGTAAATGTTGCTCTTTAAAAATGCTACTATTTTAACATCCATTAATAGTGAATTGCAAAATTTTGAAATATTTTATCATGCTCAGATTAGCCCACTTGGATCTCATACAGTAAATGATACTCAAAAATGTTCTGTGTCTATGAAGAATGGCCTTATTTTCATCAAAGAAAAAGAGAAATGGCAGATATCTAGTTGAATTTCATAGCCCTCTATGCTTTCTACTGAAGTTCTTTTGCTGCTGAGTATAAAATTCAAGGTCCAGGCTGTCTATGGTGAGTGTAAAACCCAGGCCTTCTGAAAGCATTGTAGCTGATATGGTCTTTAAAATTTCCCACTAGGGCCTACATGGTAAATTAATAAACAAGTTGGTATCATCAACAAGAGCATAATAAGAACTACTATTTATTAGGTACCTCCTAAGTGGTAGGCAAAGAAAGAAAAATAGAATAAAGAATTGGAATATCCATGTTTGTTAAAGTTTGGAGACTAGATTATTAAATGTCGTACCCTAACCAAGTTATGTAACTACTCAGTTTCCTCAGTTTTTCAGTGGAGAATTATTAGTATAATTATTAGTATAGCCATCTTGGAAATTGTTGTGAGGATTAAAAATGCCATATTGCATATAGACCTTTGTGTATGGAAAAGTTTCAATACATACCACGATTGTTACTGTCATTGAATTTGAAAGGCAGAGTGGCACAGCTGGGACTTAAACTCTGGTGTAAGGTCTATCAAGAAGTCCTTTTCATCTGCTACCTTTCTTTTGTATGGTAGAGAAAATGCACACCATGGGACTTGGGAATGGCCATACAGGGCTTCGTGGAAGGGTTGATATTTGATCTGTGCCTTAAAGGATGAGTTAGGATTTTGATAAGTGAAAATAATCAGTATTTTATCTTCCAGACTCTTTATAATCTTAGTTGCATAAGCAGTGAAAGCAAATAAGTTTCCACATTAATTTATTTATAATAATTCACTGGCAGAATAAGGCTATCAATAAGTGATGTCTGTCATGTGGGCCAGAGGGAAACATTTTGACATCTCTGCTGCTTATCATCCTCTACAAGTCATTTTTTTCCCCTTAATTTTTGGTACTTAAAAGAATGTTTCCATTAAAGCCAGAATTTTGGATGTTGCAAGTCAAAACCTACTTTATGCAATACGGCTTTACGTAGACTCATTTGAAGGGACAACTGCATCTCTTGTTTCAGTCAGGAACATGGTGAATGATACTGAAAATTAAAACCAACTTTCAGGATCTGAGCTCTAGCAAAATTTGGCAGTACATCATTGTCAAATCCCTGTTTACACACCTCTACATACAGAGGTATCAAATTCAAGGGCGTATTAATGGCCACGATCTCCTTTTGAACAACCTCTTAACTGCACATGTTCTCGGTTTTGTTCTTCAAGATATTTCATCCTGAAATTATTCTCGCAGCTAAAGAGCATGCTATTTAAAATGTCACAAAGTTATTGCAGAATAAAGCTAACCAGACAAGGGACTGTGAGACATTTCATTTTTTTTTTTTTTGAGAATTATCTTGTGCCAGGCACATTCTTTATATTTGTAATTTTATTTAATGTTCTTGACAACCTTATAAGGCAAATACACTATTGTCCTTATTTGTAAAATGTAAGTGATTTTGCTCAAGGTCATGTGTGTAGTAAGTGGCAGAACCAAATCTTTTTTTTGTTTGTTTGTTTGAGACAAAGTCTTGCTCTGTTGCCCAGACTGGAACGCAGTGGTGTCATCACAGCTCATCGCATCCTCCAACTCCTGGGCTTGAGTGGTTCTCCTACCTCGGCCTCCCTAGTACCTGGGACTACAGGTGTGCACCACCATCTTGTTCTCTCCACCTGGAATACCTCATCCCTGGGACACCTTTTCCTAATGCACTTCTCTGCCTGGGAACTTCTATTTGTTCTTTAAGAACTTGACTCAGATGTCACCTCCTCTGAAAAGCCTTCTCACATTGCATCTACCCAAACCTGCCACCCTTTGGAATCCCACAAAAATTTGCTCAGATTTCTATTATAGCCCAAATTATATTATAAAGTGTTCATTTTCATACCTCCTTCTTGTACTAAATTCAGAACTCCTTGATGGCAAGGACTATGTCTGATTATTCCTTGTCGTTCCAGTGCTTAGCTCAGCTCATTGTAGGTGCTCAGGGAAAGTGAGTGAATGAATCAATCATCACACCTTGAAGACCGTCTGTCTTACCAGGTACCAAGCTAAGAAATGTAAAGTTAAAAAGATCAGACCATTGGCCCCTTAAAGTTCATAAACAAATTGAGAATGTGTTACTATCTTTCAATTCCACATTATAGAAATCCAACACAAACTAGTTTAAAAGGAAAAAAAGAATGTGAGCAGGGGACAGAATTTGTTTGTCCTAGACAGGTTACTTCTCTTAATAGTTTCAAGAATAGCTGAATCTGAGAACCAAGGGTTTCCAATGATGTTATCCTCCAGATTAGGTCTCTTTCTATAACTTACTCTTGGGTGGCTTCATTCTCAGGAATTTTTTTCCCCATGTGAAAGCCCCTCACAGCTCCATGTTTACATCCAATAGTAGCAAAAATAGAGCTTTTTATGCCAATGGTCCTAGCAAAAGTGCTACGAGTAATTCTCAATGCTTTTAATTGAGTCACCTGCCCTTCACTGAACCCATTATAGCAACTCTCAATAGGCCTACATCATGTGCCTATCTCTGGATTTGGAAGTGGGGTTGACCCCATCCAAATCATATGGATTAAAAGTGAGGGAAGATCGTTCACAAGAGAAAAATCAAATCGTTGTTACTAAAAGGGGGAGAAGACATTAGGGAAGCAAAAACCAACACATGTCTCCATAGAGGAGATGTCCATCAGTAATTATACAATAAGGCTAGAAGTGATGCTTGTCTTAAGTGCTTACAGCCAAAGATTAGATAGGAGAAATGGATCACTTCAAGGACAGTTGTCCACGAACACCTTCTAGGAGGAAGCCTATGAACTAGGCCTTTCAGATAGGTAGGATTATGGTAGATGAAGATGAGGAGGCCTTTCAGATACATGGAAAGGCATGAACAAAGGCAGGGAGGTAAGGATCCTTTGAAAGTTTTCCAAGTTTGCTGAGAACTTTTAGGAATTAGTCTGGAACTTTGGTTGGGGGCTAGATCTATACATAGTCTAATAAATGCCAATCCTTTATGTAGATTTCTTTCATATATGATCTCAAGAAAGAGTAATTTTGGCAGGCACCAGAAGTAGGATCATTCTTCCCATGTTACTGATGGAGCAAGTAAGGCCCAGTGCAAAGATGCCTGTTGAGAGTTCATACTCTTGTGTTCAGAGACAGAACAGTACAAGAAGCCCAATTTCTGCCCTCCAGTCGAGGACTGTGCTCCTCCCCCGCCCACAGTAAAAATAAAATCTGGGGTTGGAAATTATCAGGACAGCAGCTGTGGCTCAGCCACAGGGCTAGCCTGAGGACACCTTTGGAGGAAGCTGTGGGAACAACCATATAGGCAAAAAGAAGTTATCTGACTTGCATAATGATCAAGGGCAGAGACTCTGGAGTCAGGCCTGATTTTGATTTTCAGTTTCCTGAGTTAACGTGTTACCTTGGGCAGATTATATAACTTCTCTAAGCCTCAGTTTCCTCATCTGTAAACAAGGTAAAGAACAATATCTATTTTACAAGATGGTTCATGAGGTCTGAATGAGGTATTGCATATTAAGAACTCCACACTCTCTTCCTCATCTGGTCTGGTCTCCTCTTCTGGTCTGGTCTCCTCTTCCTCGTCCAGTCTGGTCGTCACTTCCTCATTTAGTCTCGTCTCCTCTTCCGGTCTGACCTCATCTTCCTCATCCGGTCTCGTCTCCTCTCTGGTCTGGTCTCCTCTTCCTCGTCCGGTCTTAGCTCCTCTTCTAGTTTGATCTCCTCTTCCTCCTCTAGTCTCGTCTCCTCTTCCTTGTCCAGTCTGGTCTCCTCCAAGACATTCCATTTTGAATGGATCTTTTTCAGTCTTCTTCAAAATAGTTCTGTCATAATGTCTACTATTTGAAGAAGGTCCTGGGAAATATATAATAAACTGAGCATATATAACACTTGTTTGGAAGTGATTTCTCTCATGATCTTTGAGATTTTTACTTGAGTCATCAAATGTAAAAGAACTTTTGACAGCATCCATGGGCATGTCCCCATCTATGGGGACAAAAAAATAAGCCCTTATCGGAGGATAACTGGTGCCAGAAAAGGAGCTCTGACAGCAAATCTACTTCAAAAGGTACCAATATTTCCTGGTGAATAGTTCAATCATTCAATCAGCAAAAGGTTTGATTGGAATGTTATCTTTAAACTGAAACCAAAAATTATGCAAATAAGGATACTTTCTCTTACATTTAATACAGTGAAGGTTATGAATCTGTATACTAATTAGAACAAAGAATGTATCAAGGGTTGATTGTTTTTATTTTTCTTTTTGCTGTAATTTTCCTGCATAAATTGTATATTAGTACCAAATACCATCCATCACCACACATTTGATTTTAGCAACTTGGTTATAAACGGGCATTTTTGCAAAAATATTCAAAGGCTGATCTATTTTTCCAAGAGCCTCTCTAAATTCTCTGAAATTGGAGTCATTTTCTCCCTCCCACCTTTAAAAAAATTAATAGCTTTATTAAGATATAACTCACATATCACACAATTCACCTATTTAAAGTGTGCAATTCAATTATTTATATAGAGTTGTGAAATTATTACCACAGTCAATTTCAGAACATATTTATTACCCCCCAAATGAATCTTGTGCCCATTAACTATAATTTTCCAATTGCCCCCAAACCCTTTCCTCACCCACCCTGATCCTCAGCCCTAGACAACCACTAATCTATATTCTGTCTCTGTAGATTTTCTTATCCTGGACACTTCATATGAATGAAATCATGCAATATGGTTTTTAGAGACTGGCTTCTTTCATTGAGCATAATATTTTCAAGGTTCATCCATGTTGTAACATGTATCAGTGCTTCATTCTTTTTTGTTGTTGAATAATATTCTATTGTATGTATATACCACGTGTTTATGCATTCATCAATCGATGGGCATTTATGTTGTTTTCACCTCTTGGCTATTGTGAATAGTGCTTCCATCAATATGCAGGTACAAATATTTGTTTCAATACTTATTTTAAATTCTTTTGGGTATATACTTATGTGGAATTGCTGAGTCATATGGTAACTCTATGTTTAAACTTTTGAGAAACTGCCAGACTGTTTTCCAAAGCAGCTGTGCCATTTAACATTTCCACCTGGAGTCATTGTCTTTTGAAACAGCTATTTATTATGATCAATTTTTCTTCTTCAACTGCTAACTTGTCTAACTGCTAGATCCTCATTTATAGATAGTTTTGCAAAGAACCTGAGCAATTTTCCAACCTAATTTCATCAACTTCATGAATTCTGGACATTCATCAGAATTTTTCATTTCACTTTACAATAGATTTATCCTCCAATGATAGATGCTGCATCCAGTGTGCACATTTCTTAAAACAACCCCATGAAGTATTATTAGATGCAATTTAAATTGGAGCAAACATGGGCTGAGAGAAATTAAATAATTACCTAGTAGATGGTTGAACCAGCAGTCAAACTATTAAGAAGAATAGAATTTTTTTTATGGGAAAAGTAATACGTTTAAGGGTAGTGTTATCCAAAGACACTAAAAACTTCTGAGCTTCTACTTAGGCTACCCCATTTACTCCTCCCAGGAACTCTAAGCTAATAGTATAGAAGTTAGCATGTCTATGCTGCAAATAACAGAAAATGTGACCAAATGTGGCTTAAACCATTATGGTTTCTTTTTCTTACATAATACAAAGTCCTGGGGAAGGTAGTTATAGTGTTGTTTCCACAGCTTAACATCGTCAGAGTTTCTGAGTCTATTTCAATGTGATTCTATTGGCTTTTCCTTCACAGTTGCAAGATGGCTGCAAACATTCCAAGCATCATGCCCTCACCCTGCTATTCCCAAAGCAGGAAGGGAGGGAAGATATTTCTTTCTTATGTGTTTCTTCATTTTATGAGAGAGAAAATCTTTTTTTCCCAGAAAACCTTGCAGACGTTCTCTTATGTTTCAGTGGCCATAGAGGAATTACATGGCTATTCTGAATTCCAAGAGAAGCTGAGAAAGTGAGTGTCTGACAATTTCAGCCTCCCTATTGTGTGTGGGGCTCTACTGGCTTGGAAAAAGTGTGGAAGAATGGTTGGTGAGTCAGTAGTCTACCATGTCTGCTGCAGTTAGGAATTAATATCTCTAGTCTAAAGATCCTTGAAGCTCAGAGATGCTAGGTGACAGCACACAGCTAGTTAGTGGTAAAGCTGAGAGCTGAGTCAGGTAGTTTGAATTCTAAAGTCCATGCTACAGCTCATGATCTCAGAGATGATATGTCCATTTGAAAAATGTAACTATAGGTGGATAACTATCTTACTTATCATATGAGTAAGAGAGAAGTAGATGGTTACAATACATTAACTTTCTAGAATATAAATTAAGATTATTCTTGTTTGTGTGTCATGAAACAGGTTTGAAGGCATTTGTCTTTTGATGAATTATATATTTTTTAGCTTTATAAAAATTAAAATCTCTCTTCTCACATTGTTTTTCTAAAGTAGATTATTTTGGAAAAATGTAAACTAAGATTTTAGACAAACAGACAAATATATTTTCCTTGAAAAGCCATTTGCTTACCTGGCAGAGCAGCATAATCTAAGGTTAAGTCCGTTTCAATTCTTTTTTTCAAATACATAGTTATGATGTGGAAATTAAAGAGATAACACTAAGGGTTTTACAGGTCTTTTCTCATTTGATCCTCACATCAACCTTATTGGATACCTGTTGATTTCCATTTTATCCTGGTAGAAATCAGGGCATAAAGAGATTTAATAACTTGTGCAAGGACACACAGTAATAAATAGTAGAACTGAGACTTGAACCAAGTCCGATTCCAAAACGCATGTTCTTAATCACATACTGTATTCCCAGTACATCATAATACTATTTGAACTTCACTTCTATTAATAACATTCCAAGAAGAGAAAAGAAGGATAGTACTAGAATTGTGATTAATAAATAAATAATTTGGCATAAAATTTTTTGAGCTTTGATGAACTTTGTATGATCCCAGTGATACCAATAAGGACCCTATTGTATTTAGAGAACTAAAGTTGACTTCAGAAGTATTTCTGTGTGATGTAGGAGTACGTTTTTGATTTCAAACTCTTAAGTGCTGTTCCTCTGATAGGGAGGGTACTGTGAATAACTTTAACAGTGGAGAATATCAAAGAAAAATGCTATTTTATTTGAGAATGAATTTGTAGCTTCATGGAAAGACCTATTCAGAGAAGCTCTAACATCAGATACTTTCAGGTGACTCACTGTGTACCTGTCTTCAAAGTCCTATTTAGAGCCACCTAATTCTGTCTGATGGTGGGGTGTGGAGACTGTTGATAAGAATGATATGTCAAATGGTCAAGAATCTGCAATCCAGAGTAGACTGTCTCTGTCATCTGAGATTTCAATGAATTTATAGACATTTCTGGCCTAGTTTATAGAGGAGGTGGTCTGTCTACTCTTCTGCTCATGGGGACTGTGTCTATTTGTTGGGAAGAAGCCATTTATCCCAAGACTCCCTTCTGCTTCACATCCTGCTTTATGTAGCCCTATGTTGTCTTCATCCCCAGAAGCCTAGACCAATGACAATCATGAGGTAAGTATCTGTTTTGTGTCTTAGTCTCTATTTCTTCTTCACTTTGATGTTGTGATCTTTCCCCCTTTACAAGCCCAGTGAATTTAGGACCTAGGGCTATTAAGTTAGGCAGGCCCACATCTGGAGTCCCTGTCTGCTACTTTCTAGTTACACTATGTTGGACAGTTTACCCATTTTTCTAAAACTCAGTTTCTTTACTGGCAAAGGCAGAGTAATATAGGGTTACCTGAAGGTCAAATGAAATGATGCCTGTAAAGTATCCCGATTGAGTATCTGCTTTACCAATGCTGGTTTCCCACCCCATCCTCCTACCCAACAACTTAGCAATAAAAATCCCCTATTTGGAAAGCTGCTGGTAAATACAGTCATACTCATATTAAACTTCAATGGACTAAAAAGGGGTTTCTATTCCTTTGAACAGCTTTGACTGGCATTCAAGAAAGGATCTCTACTGGTGGAACTGCAAATATCCTCAAGTCAATGAGGGGTGATATTGAGAGAGCATGGGGGCCTCTATGGAATTCTAGAAATCATAATGTGGAGGCCAACATTTCCTACTGAAAAATATTGAGAGAGAAAAAACAAATGTCTATTTTCTGAAAATTGTAGAAGGACTAGAAGAACTTGAAGTGCCCTTCAAGAATTAGATGAACAAAGTGCTCTTTGTTTCTCGTCTTTCTTATGTGATTTTTGTTGCAACTCAGATGAAGATTGGGGATTGCAACTTTTTGATTTTGTGGCATATCATGGGGACTCAGTGAATATTAACAAATTCTCAGTGACCTGAGAATGCAGGACTCCATAGTGACTCCTCAAGGAAACAGTTTGTATCTAAACAATTTCTGATGTGCAGGAGAGTTAGATGTTGTAAAACCTCATAAAGGAGAAGCTGTGAAATTCAAGCTGTTTATCAAATAGTTTAATTTTCCAGGAAGACAGAAAGGAATAAACCAATATGATGAAGGCCTTCTGTTTGGCTTTGTAACATAGAACATAAAACATTTACCTTGAAAAATTGTTGAATGGGTCCACGATTCACATAAAAATATGCTGCCTTTCTGAGTATGTTATGGGAACATTTTTTTTTCCACTCCTGTTTGGAAATTACTCATTTAGAAAACTTTGTGATTCATGATTCATTTCACAATGTCTCTTTAGAGTTAAGCAGGCAAGGTCAACAAACTTGATTTGAAGAGGTAGTTTATGAAGAAAGTCAACAG
>CAUYSK010125245.1:0-23503 GCA_963575035.1 Avahi laniger | reverse complement strand
GGCATGGTGGCGCATGCCTGTAGTCCCAGCTACTCGAGAGGCTGAGGCAGTAGGATCGCTTGAGCCCAGGAGTTTGAGGTTGCTGTGAGCTAGGATGACGCCATGGCACTCTAGCCCAGGCAAGAGAGTGAGACTCTGTCTAAAAAAAAAAAAAAAAAAAAAAAAACAACAATTAATATTTGTATTCTTGATTATAATGTATGCTGATATTTATAATTAAATAAAAGGATCTACCATTTCTTCATTTTGTAAATCTACCATTTATATCTCTTATTTCCCCAACAAAATGGTGAGACCAATTTCTAACATACAGAAACATTTCCTTATTGGAAGATGAAAACGGAAGAGTTTGCCAATTAAACACACATTTCCAAGTGTTCCTAAGAGACAGTAAAACAATTTTCATATCTCTGAGGTGAAACAAACTAAGAAAAACAAAAGGCACAGGTAGCTCTTTTTACCATTTTTCACATGAAGAAGAAATACTTCCAAAATATCAGCGTATCACAAAAGGTTGCCCATCCAACTTTCAGAAGTACCTCGTTTGTAACTGTTCACAAAATTTTCCCAATGGCTTCACTGTAGAAAAATAATACTCTGCCTAAAAAAATGTTTAATATTAACAGCTCAATTCTATAGATGAATAAAATCCAAACTCCTTAGTGCAATATCTCCCTCTTCGATCTCATCTGCCACTTCCTCCACAAGCAACCTTTATTTCCTTGTTTCTACTACGTGGAAAATACTCATTAGGCTGCGAGAGAATAAGAATATTTTTAAAGGAATGTAAAATATTTTCTCATACTCCCTTTTTATATGTTCTTTTATCTGAGGAAGTGCTTCTATTCTCTCCTCTCTAATTTGTAAAACAAATTATCTTTAGCATCACCTCCTCTGAGAAATCTACCCAACACCCTCAGCTAAATGTCACTTCCTCCTTCTCTTCATGATAACCGTAAGTTCATCTTTGGTGGGACCACGAATAAACTGATAAAATCTATCATAAACTACCTAATCTTTTATTGAGATTCTCTCAGTAAAACCTGGTATGATCTGGACAATAGACAAAAGGATGTCTATTCCAATTCCTGATGCGACTCTAACGGATATGCTGACATGGCTAGGGTTCAAGTTTGACAATAGGGAGATCAGTTTTGAAGAAAAATCTAGGAAGATGAAAGGGCCAATTGCAATTTTGCTCCCATAAACTTTCTTTAGTATCACCCTTAGCTCTACATTTTTTAATCTGCCATTTATAAAAGTAGAATAAAAATACACATATAAGAATATCAAAATTTTTAGGAAAAAAAGTGTTTTGCCATACCACATACAATAGATATATTATAATGCACTGCTAATTAAAATAAGCTGGAACAGGTATAAAAATAGATCACCAAAACAAATTATCTCAGATATCTTTTTAAAAATTATATATAACAATTCAATATAAAACAAAGAAAGTATCACAAAATGATAAAAAAAAAAATAAGATGTCAGTATTCAGGGAATGGTAACAGTTTTCTCTGTAGCAATTTGGGGGAGAAATATAGTGGGGAAGGGGGGGAAACAACATCCCAGCAATCAAAGAAATTCAAATACAAGTAATTTCATCTTTCTATAAACCAATTATCAAAAGCAAATATTTTAAATACAATGTCACTAAAAACAGATGTGGCACATTACTACTGGTATTGGTACAACAGCCAACACCAGAAAAAGGTTTACAGACTTTGGGAAATCCACTTCTGGATATCTACGTACCCTAAAGAATGTAAAATGAGGGGAAGGGGTAGGGAGGGGTGTCACAGGTTCAAGTTTGTCATAGCACAATTTAAAATAGTGAAAAATGAAAAGCAGTAGTTATCAAACACTGTAAAACGGTTAAATCTCTTTTGATTAACTTATGCAAACACTAAAAATGATAGCCATACAAATTATTTGGTACCTTAAAGAAAATTAAGTTACGTTATAAAAAGGATCTTGGAGTTGGACACGGTGACGCGTACCTATAGTCCCAGTTACCCAGGAGTTTGAAGTGGGTGGATCACTTGATCCAGAAATTTGAGACCAGCCTGGACAAGACTCCATTTCAAAAAAAAAAAAGAAAAAGAAAAGAAATAAAAGATCTTAAACAAAAACACAAAACTTTATATAAAAAAATACAAAGGGAATATATGAAGTATGCTAGGGAATTTAGATTGTCTAATTTTTATATTAATACATATTCTTACATTTTAAAAATAATTTGCAAGAAAAACATAATTGAGACTATACAGATAGAAAACAGTAACACAAAAACATCTACTAGAGGAATAAATTAAATAATTAGAACAGAGAACTATATATAAACTAATATATATAAGAAAACTAATATATATAAATATATATAAGAAAACTCCCCACACCTGGTAAAATTAGAAGGTCCAAAGTAGAATAAAAAGGGAGGAAAAAAATAAGATGGAATGACAGGAAGTTTTAATCACTTTGCTTTTACTTTAAACTTAATTTACATATGAGTGGTTCCTTCCCTTAATATGGTGTTAAATCCTAGACCAATGTTTCTAGAACTCCAGGACCCATCAAGAATTGCCTGGAACATTAAAAACCCAAATCCAGAGATTCCAACTCAGTTGTTTTGGGACAGAGCTAGAGATTACACACATATATGCCTTTAGCTTTTTTTTTTTTTTTCCTTCCGAATCAATAGTGCTTTTGAAGTTCAAGCTAAGGCCACTCACCTAGAAGAAAAACATATGATAATAAACAATAACATAATAAACAGTAAGCATCCATGCAGATTTTATGACAAAGAACAAAGTGCAAAGTCAGATTCTTCTTTGGATGGGTAAGTTTTATGACCACTTATTCTATTTTAATTTCAGAAAAACCTAACAGTCACACACATGAGTAATTAACAAGGAAAGCAAATACTGTCCAGACTGTTAACATGTCAAACAAGTGGTAAAGCACAGGCCTAAAGAAGAACAGAAAAGGGCAAATGGTTGAAAGAAAAATGTGGTTAACTCTAAGGAAAAGCTTATCAATGTGCTTACAGGAAGATTATGACCTCTTTATTCCTAACGGTCAACAGATAAGAAACAACAATGGATATCGTAGATTATTTGGTCCACTGGTCTGTTTACAACCCACTCCAAATACATGAAGGATGCAACACATACTCATTAGTAACATTAACTCACTACCACAGTGATTCTCAAATTGGGTGGGAGTGGAGAGGCATATTAGAAAATCCAGTAGGTATGCGTAGTTTAAAAAGCCAAAGAGATGATTTTAATGCAATTGTCCTTGTGAATCACTGATTCAGACATTCATCAACCTGAAGTTGATGGATGGATCAGTTAAACAGTTTTATTACCATTCTTTCTTTTCATTACATAAAAAGTCATAACAAAAATAACTGATAATTGTTAGTGCTTACTATGTGCAAGATATTTTGCAAAGTGCTTTGTGGTCATTATTTCATTTAATTTCCATAACTGTATCAAGTAGGTTCTGTTATTTATTTCCCAATTTAGAAGAAACTGACCCTTAAAAATTTAAGTAACTAGCTCATGATCACATGGTTATCAGTTACTACTGAAGTAGTCTTTATGGGAAAAAAATGAAAACATATAACCAATTCTAAGTTTTATGTAATGGAAACTTGAGTTGCAGATTTTCCCCCCAAAAAATGTAGCTAAAATAAATGTTTCAATGATTTTATAGCTTCTTGGGAAGAAAAGGGATCAGAAGAAAATGAAAATTTAAATAATATCTGGGCGAAGGAGGGACTGACAAAAATCCACGCTCAAAAACCTAGGAGCAAAAATTATTGTAAAACATAATGCTGACCCCGCTGTTTCTGAAATAACAAATAATAAATAAATAAATCATGATCACAAAAGTTTAATCAATATAAAAAACTGTAATGTTTTAAGATCATATAAGTTGAGGAATTTGAAAAAGCACTGGATCTCACAAATTGTGAAAATTTATTTTAAGTGTCACTTTTGAAACAAGATGGCAGCAAACCATAATACCAAAATGATTTCTAAAATAAATTTGTTACTTATAACACACTATAGCAGAGGTATAATTGAAAACTCAATTTTAAAAAGTCTTTAATTTAAAAAGGAGACCATGAAAGTGATTATTTAATTACATTAATTCTATTGAAAAATGAAGCTTCTTGTCAACTATACACATAAACTATCAGAGTAGCATGAATTGACATTTGAGTGCAACTCTGTATTTACTCAGTAAGCACATTTCAGTCTAGTGCACACCTTGAGCTAAATTTCCTCAGGGATGAAATTTTTTCAGATAAACCAAATTTTACTCTTGATATTGACCAATATTTTTAGACTTTTAGAAACAAGTATTTTCTTTAGATATACTGTAATTTTATATTCCCAATTTGTCTAAAAAAACAACAATCTTTGAAGGCTACATCCCTTCTCTTCATTTTCGCTAACAAGTTAGTACAACACATGTGTAATTAAAAAGTGTAAATAATGCCAAATTATTGCCCCTCCAAGTTGGCCTACAAACTGCTTCTATATTACTCACACGAATACCACCAATATCATGTAGCTCCAATATTCAAAATCTTTGATGGCTTTTTATTTCCTACTATATCAAAACTTATTCTTGACTGTTTCTAGGCCATGACTACTCTGCCCCTAATTTCCATCACTTCATTCTCCTAATTCCATCACTTCATTCAGTCAAACGATACATAATATGGGGGAAAGACAGAAATGAAAATAAATATGGTAGCTAGCCAAAAGGGAGAGAGATTTGCAAATAATTAATTACAATGTAATGTATTAAGTACTACAGTAGACATAAACGCCATACAGCAGAACCACCACAACTCTGTCGGAATGGAATAAAGATGACTTCGGAGGAAGTGACATTTGAGCTCAAGTCTAAAACTGAGACTTTCTCTCTGAGTAAGTGTCATAGCATCGTAACATCAACACACCAGTGTCCTCACCTTTGTACCCTAGCACCTACCATAGTGCCTACAGGGTAGGCAGGCACTTCAGACATGGGTAGATGAATGGATGGATAGAAAGAAGGAAAATGCAATAAAAAGACACATATATAAAGAAAGAATAATAGATTAAAATGGGGCAAAACTGGAAGTAGTAATTCAGATGAGAAACTCTTACATAAGAAAGTAACACAAAAAATAAATCTAAAAGATATTTAGGAATTCGAATTAACAGGTTTTAGTGTGACTGACTGTGCTCGGGGAAAGGAACACAACAGAAAAGCAAAAGAAGCTGCCAAAGTTTTTGGCTTAAGTGACTAGGCTGACGGTGGTGCCATTCACTGTGACCGGGAATGGAGGTAGGGGATAATAAGTTCAGTTTAGGTAAGGAGGCACTAAGGCATGATCTGGGAGGTAGCTGGAATGGAACTCAGAAAAAGAGGTCTGGATGAGAAATAAAGAAGTAGAGATCGTCAGCATATAGGTGATGAGAACAAAGATGAAAATACAGATGAGACTGCCCAGGGAACACACAGAACACAAGAAAAGGGCTGTGGACAGAACACCCAGGAGACCAATACTGCTGTTATTTCACATGTTACAATACTGCCACATTATATTTTTGCAACACATACAATGACTAATACAATGTTGTTGAGGATGTAACAAATGCTTTCAAAACACTTACTCATTGCACACCTGAATTGACAAATCAAATTTATGAAGTCAAACTGAGCCATAAATAAAGATTACTTCTTAAAACTAACTTAATAGGACAGATACAAAGGGCTAAAGTCTGCTTAAAGAATCCAAATTTACTTCAGAGTCAATGAAAATCTTCTTTTCTCACCAGAAATAGCAGTGTAAGTCAGTAATATAAGATATTAAAATCTGGAATTGTTATACTTCAAAGAAGTTTATTTTAAAATACTAAAAATACATATTAACTAATTTAAAAGAGAATGTCTCTAAATTTGGAGTAATAAGAGTTTCAACATAGTTACTTGATAATTTTACTATCAATTTTTATCAACCTTTGTTTATATTGAACATTAACACATACTAGTAACAAATATTAATCACGTCAATTATAATAGAATTAAATTTATAACTTGAGAAGGCCAAAGTAAGTAACTAATCTAGAATACAGTGAAAGAAAAGTTATTTTTGGGTCCTTTTCCCATTGTTTACAAACATGCACACAAAATTTAGAGTATTGTTAAAAGTATCTACACTAACAAGTATATGAAAAGAAGCAAGAATATGCCATTAAAAGGTAGACAAAATCTTTTTGTGTTTTTTTTTAAGTAACCTTTATGGCAACAAAAAAAGCAAATTTTCTTTCACTGTTTTTCACTTTAATGGACCACTTTTCAGGTCAAGTTAATAACACTTTCTGTTCTTTAGATGTGAACAAGAGATAAAATATATATTAACAATACTAATTTGCAATTTTTCTATCATAAGGGTTAGTTTTCAATAGGAAAATTTACTATGAAAAATGTACAATTTGGTCTGATACTTCTATTTTTCATTGGTGTAGCCACATATTAATAAAAATGTAAGTTCAAAATTTATTCCTTAATTAAAGAAATTCCGACACCAAAACCAACAGATGTGTGTGTTTGTATAAAAAATTCATCTACCTTAAGACAAAATTTTCACCCGATACTGACACAACCTACATAGCATCATGCATCTGGGCAATCTTCCCTTTGATGGCATACGCTCAAATAATGAAACCTCATTTTAACACATGTAAAATCAAAATAAGTAAAATAAGTAAACATATAAGTTTTTTAAAAAGGTAGATAGTATTCGCATCACAATGCCAAGTAAAATTTTTTTGCTTTTCAGCACCCATATTCATTTTATGAACAAAGAACTCTGATAAATCCATGACTAAAAAATCTACAAATATTTTAAATGTTTTTAGCACCTTGATTTTAATCTAATTTTGATGAGTTTTTCTAATTTTACCTCTGTTTAAAGAGCACAGACACTAACGTTGACTTTTTAACATCCCATCCCCATAAAAGGAGAAACAGTGATTTGAATACTTAAACTGGAATGTCACCATAGCAGTAGGATCCTGGAAACAATTACTTAACCTCAGGTCTTTGTTTCATCATATGAAAACAGGAACAATATCTATATGATGGGCTTATCTTGAAGATTTAACAAAATAACACTTAGCATAATGCCTTGCAGAGAAGGTAACTTCTTTCACACAGTTTGTGCTATGGCTAAATGTATGTGCCCAAAGTTCACATGTTGAAGCTCTAACCTCCCAGTGTGATACTTACTTGAGGTGGATTTTGGGGAAGTAATTAGATACAGATTAGGTCCTGAGAGTGGAACCCTCATAATGGGATTTGTTCCCCTGTAAGAAGTGGAAGAGAAAAAGAGAGCTCTCTCTCCTCTTCTCTCTCCCCGCTC
Source organism: Avahi laniger (assembly GCA_963575035.1). NCBI lineage: Eukaryota > Metazoa > Chordata > Mammalia > Primates > Indriidae > Avahi > Avahi laniger. The sequence continues at coordinate 16,065 of CAUYSK010125245.1, read as the reverse complement.
CTTCACCTGCAGGCAAGGAGGAAAGGCCCTGAGAACACACGGGGAGAAGGCAGCTGACAAGGCAGCCAGTATCCAGATCTCAAGACTTCCAGCCTCCAGAACTACGAGAAAATATATGTCTGTATTTTAAGCCACTCAGTGTATGGTATTTTGTTACGGCAGCCCGAGTAGACTAAGACAGGTTATATCAAAAAATATTCTAAAAAGAATACTTTGGATAGCAAGATAATTTTTACCTCATCCCAATATACCACAGATCTGTAAATCTACCTCCTCAAATATATTAACAGTATTCAGTATCATAAGTTACTGTAGAATACAATAACATTATTTATTAGATTTTCTGGTAGATGTCTATTGATTTTCTATGTTGGCCAACAGGGAGAGGAAAACAGGCTAGGAATGGTAAGCTACACGCAGGTGTATTCAATAGATTTTTTTGGCCCTTGACAATCCCTCTTTTCCACGTCAATATTTTGCAGATATCAAAAGTAATCCAACTAACTATATTGAAAATAAAATGACAAAGGATCCACTAATGATAGTAAGAATTCTTAAAAGCTAGTTTAATCGGTCCTCTCCCCACCAGTTCAAAGAAATTGCCAATTACTCAGTATGTTGAATGCTAGTGAGCTGTACCAGGTTTCCTGTTATAGCCAGTTTTTCACTTTACAATTGCTATATAAAGCACTTTTTTAAATACCATAATCATATTGCTTATCTTCAGCATTTAAAATGCAAACTGTCAATAAAATACACTTTAAATAATATTTCCTATTTACCAGTTTAAGCAAAAATTACTTATTCAAAAGAACCCAAAACTGTTCTTCCCTTCCACATATGAAAGGAGAGACAATTTTTAAAATAGATCAAGTACCTTAGAGAATATTTCTGTATGTTGGATTTAACATACTTTTTAACAATACAGTAATAAATTCATTAAGTAATTATCCATCCTGGAAATATATAAACTATGTAAAAGAATGTCTGGATGTGACACCATAATTTTATTATATAAAGACTAGAGAACAGCAATAAAGATTCAAAATGTAATACCTTATAAATATTCAGCACTATTAACAACAAAGAATATAGTAGGATAAAAATTTTGTGTTCACGTAGCTTCTTTAATATTACGGGCCATCATCATCTCCACTTTGAAATAGCTACCTCAGCTGCCATTATAGCTTCCATTTTTCACAATAAAATAGCTGCATTGTTTTCATTTAGTACAATTTCACCAATGAAGGGAAAGAAGGAAAATATTGCTGAAAATAAGGGAAAAAACAAGCCTTGACAGAGCAAAGAAAATGATTTTATTTGCCATCTCTTTCTATCATAACTGTAGGACTGAACCAATGTCTGAAAACTAAACATATCAACAAACATAAACATTAAAATCTGCTTAGTCAACAGTTATTCTGTGCTACAAAGCAAATAAAATTTAAATTTTCTATTTTTGTAAACCAAATGACTGATTAGAACAAGATCACCAGTATACAAAGCTACCATAGATATTACTACAGATGAAATTCCTCCAATTTCACCTTTATTTACTGTATATCTCTATTTCTTTTTTTCTTCTGCTAATCAGAGTTACATATGACAGCTGCCCTATTTCAAATGTCTAACACTGAAAGTGACTTTGTTAGGCCTGAATTTAAGCATGAGAATTTCACATTTTATAGAAGCTTTATTTTTTTAGTACAGTAACAGGCAAATTAAGATATTAACAAGACTTTATTCCACATTTACTTTTTCTTCTCATTGTAAAAGTAATTTGAAAATTTGTAAAATACCAAAACGAATTTTTTTGATCACCAATAAATCCCACAATCCAGAAACCTTGGTAACACTGTGGTAGATTTCCTCCAAGTAACACTTAAATTTTGATTATCTAATTAGATACTAATAAATATGCAAGAAAAATCAATGTATGCTCAATATGGTCTTTCAATAAATATTATATAAAATATCAATTATTAATAATCCTGTTAATTTCACTTAGGTCTCTAAAATGTTTTAAATGGTGGGATAGGGTAGGGGAGTCCCAAAGTTCAGAGACTGTCATTAAACTGAAATCTCTTTCACAATTTTCATAGTGTCAACGCTGTAATGGCAGCAAGCAGCAAGGTATCAACATTCATGTCCTTATATGAAACAGGCTTTCCTTTTATTTTTTTCCGTTCGTATGTCCACAATGTTTTTAATTGTAAAAATAATGAATAATAACTACTTGTATTTGCATAGTAATTTTACAGAAGCTTCAAAGACAGCAATTCAAAGACAGCATTTTTTTTTTCTTTAAGCCCAGCATTCAAATTGTTAGTGCTTCTGGCTTAAGAGACGGTTTGCCAGATAAAAAGATAACATTCTTTATATTCCAATATTCTCTCTAATAACATAAAAAATAAAGAATATTCCTTAAATACAGTCACATTTTTTCTTTTGTTCCAACCCATTGTTTATGGATGTATGCAGATGTTAGAATTACAAAGACCAAAATGACTTCATCAACAAAGCAACATCCCAACGTTTGATAAATAAGCCAACTCCTCAGGCTCATAAAAGAACAAAACAAAACCAGTGTAATTACCACTAGAATTTTTTTTTTCTTAAAATTTAGTTTACCCTTATTTCTAGCTTGGAGTCTTTGGTCTACTCAAAGCATCAAAGGTCTCAAAATCACATTTATTTTCTTCTGTCCAACAGTTAACAAAGTAAGCCTAAAACACAGTAACTCATCTGTTACTCTGATCTTCTTACACAAACGATTTTAAGAGAAATCCTGCAACAAAGACTCAAAAAAGAAACAGAAAAGTTTGAGGAAAGAATTGTCTTTAAGTCAAGCATTTCCTGATAAGTGAAAGAAGGTCTGGCTGTCAGGAATTCACTTTGCTGACCCTAGGAACGGCCAAGATTCAAAACAAAATTTGTCACTTCTGTATCCAGAAAGTGACCTGTTATGATCTGATATTAATTTTGCTGCGAGGTGATAAAACACGACCAACGACATGTCTTTGGTGGACATTATTAATATAAAGGAGTAGCGCCACAGATTTCAGCTAAATGTTTTTGCCATTTTTGCAGAAGAAAAGCTAATTGTTAATGGCCATGTGACATTATAGATCCCAGAAAGGAAAGGGTGGGAGGAAGAGAGAGGAGTTCAAGGCAGTTCAGGGTCAGAATAAGCTCAGGCATCCTGTCATTAGCAAACGTTCCCCAAGCTGAAGGCAAAATACCGCTTACCCGAAAAGGAGTGGGTGAAAAGGCGGGGGAGAGTGTGGGGGAAACCACAGGAGAGGCAATGTGGCAGTATGGGGGTGATGGCAGGGAGGAATCTGGAGCTATCCAGCTGAGATGGGGAGCAATAACATCGCGCACGAAAACGCCGAGAAAAGCCAACTGCGACGGAGACACCACTTGGCACCCTCCCCTTCCATTTTCCCTTTCCCACCGGTTCTTTGGGTTTCCCACATTCCCTCCACCTCCGCTCTTGACCAACACTCCGGGGTGTGACCCGCCAGCAGGAGGCTGCCCTGATCTTTGTCTCGGCCCGCTCCCCACGCGCGGGCTCCTCCTCCTCCCCGCGCTCCCCACCCGCGCACAGCCGCGGAGTCTCCAACGGAGCTGGAAGAGCCCCGGCCGCCGCCCCCTCGCCCACCTCCCGGGACCCGCGCCCTTCCTTCCCCTCCTAGGCTGCGCCGCCCGCGCCTCCAGCTCCACCCTCGCCGAGGGGACCTTTGTGTCTCGGGAGACTTGGTGCCTCTTCCCCTCCTCCGCCCCGCGGGGAGACCGGCCTCCCCTGGAGACCAAAGCGGCAGCAAGCACCGGAGGCGGCGCGGCGGCTGCAGGCGCCTCCCGGGAAGGAGCGCGGCAGACACTCACACCCTACCCACCCCCGGAAATGCCTGGGCGACCCGGGGTCCGCGCTGGACCCGAGGGCTGACAGGCATACGCGAGCCCGCCGCGCCTCCGCTCTCAACTTCCCGGAGGGGCCAGAGCCTCCGCGCCCCCAGCAGCCCCCCGCTCCGGCCTCCGTCCCACGCACCCTCCCGGCCTCTCTCGGCCCGGGGCGGCAGGGCAGCAGGGGAAAGCGCCGCGCGGTAGCCGGCCGCCAACTCACCAGCAAGTGCGGGGACCGCGTCCCGGGGCGAGGCGAGGCGGAGGGAAGGAGGCTCCGCCGACGCCCGCGGCGGCCGGATGCAGGTCCGGGTCCCAGCAGCCGGCAGAGCCGAGGCGCCTCCGAGCCCAGGCCTCCGCCGCCGCCTTCCGGCTCTCGCCGCGGGTCCGGAGCCTCCGGGAGGGGCCGCGGGTGCCTCACGCGTTGCCGAGCCCCCTGGTCAACATGGCTCCCGGGCCGCCGAGCCGCGCGGACGGCCCACTAATCCCCTCGGAGAAGCCGGGGCGGGAGCTAGGCAGGCAGGCAAGCGCTCCTTCTTCTCGCCGGCTCCGGGGCCGGACCGCGGGGAGCGGAGGAGACTGCGGGCTGCCGCTTTCGCTCCCTGCGTGTGCGTCGCGTTCTCGCTCGGCGGCTGCGGACTGACGCCTCCGCCTGTTCCCCGGAGGAGAGTGAGAGAGAAAAAAAGACTTTTATTGGAACGATCCAACCAGCGGTGGCGGAGAAAGGCAACCGGCCGCGGGAGCTTCCCCCACCCCCGCCTGAGCAGCTCTCCCGGGGCAGCGCGACCCCTGCCGGCGGCGGCTGGGGGCGGGGCCTGCGGGCCGGGGGCGGGGCCTGTGGGCCAGGCTGGGGCGGGTATCCTGGGGAAACCCCCGCCCCGCAGTGGGGTCCTGGGCCTCCCTCGCGTCGCTTCGGGAACGGCGGGAGTGAGAAGAAGGGGCAGTGCCAGTCCACAGCGATGGGGGAAGGAATTAGCCAAATAACCCAGCCCCTTCATCTTTCTCCCACCCGCGAACAAAATCAAAACTCTTGCTTAAATCATCCAAGTAATTAATGTTTAAGGTGTTCATGCTGCCGTTCTCCACTGGCTTTCTAGAGAGTTGGTGTCAAAGGACCCACACTGAAACATGTTGATTGCTGCAACTTTTCTGCTTTGTTGTGGGGTGTGGGTACCAGTGCCACAGTCATTCACGCAAGCAGCATTTATTCATTTAGGCTACAGTACGATATTTTTTATATATTAATGTTAATGTTAATATTCTGGGCAAGATGCTGGGTCCTTTAAGGACTGAGAGTGTAGCCTGATGAAAGATAATCAACAATTATAATAAAAATCTGAACGTTATGAGAACGGAAACGCAAGATGCCGTGAAGACAGAAGGGACTGCTGATTATGGATGCAGTTAGTTAGGTTTTGTTTTCTTGGGGGAGGTGGGTCAGGAGAGGTTGGCCCAGTTTCTGTAAATGTTTTTACTTTCCCAGAGGCTAAAAGCTAGTTCGGGAATGAACGACAGAGTGAAAGTGAAGACAAACTAAAGTAATACTGACCCACTTTTTGCCACTAATAAGGATAAAAGCGTAAAGTAAAAACAAACTTAAACCCCTAGAGGGAGATAATGAGAGTTGAAAGAAGAGAATAGGGACCGGATGTAGACAGCCTAAACAAGAAAAAAAAAAAATTAACCACATAAAAGGCCTGTGAAATGACGTGTAACTATTTTTTTCCATTTTAACACCCGGAAGTAGACAATACATTTTAGTGCGATTTCAAATCACCTAATGTGCTAAGGACTTCTGACAATTGTCTCCTTGAATTCCTAGATGAATCCTTTCCCCTAAAAAATCTGCCTGCTGATTTCTTTCTCTTGTTTTGTTGGGCAAAATTGAATGTATCTCCTGTAATAGCCAACCTTCATACATGTCAGTCAGACTTCTCCTTGCCTCAAAAATTACCAGGACCTGTAAATTAGCAACAATTATGCTCTACACATATTTAACACCTGTTTACCATACAAAAATGCAAATGTATAAAGCAAGCTTCTCTTTAGAACAAGTGTGCTTTTTACAAAGCACTGTTAATGATGCTTTTTAGATTTCTTGAAGTCAAGAACTTTATAATATAGCAAGAAGTAACATCATTTTCAGAGTTCTTTTTAAGTTACAGAGAAAGAAAAACTGATGTTTATACAAGGCCTGTTTATATGCAAGGATTTTAACATACTTGCCTTATTTAAGAAATAATTGTATGCTTTTTTTTGTCCCTTACAAAATATTTAAAATCACCAAAAAGGGAATCTACAAAATAGCATAAGTTTCAGCATTAATAATTCCCCATTCACATCTTTAGATTGGAATTACACCATGAGAAATAAAAAGATTAATCTGTCTCAGCCAAAGCACTCTTTCCTCTTCTTAACTATAATTTAGATTTCATAATTAGAACATAGATGATTATTGATCTATTTGTTCTTTCAATCAAAAAAAATTTACTGACTGCATATTCCTCATACTGTGCTAGATGTCGAAGTATAGAAGTGAACAAGACAGACAAGGTGTTGCCCTTGTAGAACTGTATTCTAGTGGTGGAAACAAGCAATAAACATGGACATCACTTAAGGAATTCTGAAATAATTTATAATCATGAGAATGTTATGAAGAAAACAAAACAGTAATGAAAAAGAAATTGGGGAGGGGGCTGGCAGGAGCATTTTAGGTGGTAAGGTCAAGAAGACTTGATGATCAACAAAAGCTGGAATCTGTGGGTTCTTTCTTCATATTGCTCAGTAAATTATTTGATCAAGAAAAGGTCATATGATAATCAAAACAATGGATGAATGCACTTATTACTTTTCTAAGTTGATTTAAAATCCACACATAATGTTTTGGGCGTATTAGTTTGTCTTTTTCCTAGGTTGTAATATAGACTTCTTTTTGCCTTGTAAACTAATTATAAAATTATTTTACATCAAAATTTCTGTTAAAAAATGACAAAATTATTTACTTAGAGTATTTCCCCAACTGTGCTTAACAGATATTCCCTAGTGCTTGATTGTGGAGAGGGGTTGAGGAAGAATTCCAAGATCAAATCCACTTGGGAAATGTCACATACTGTATCTCCCTTTTGGAAATTCACAATGTACATTTACATATTTGAAGCTCTGAGAAGTTCTGAGATTAGAAATAATTTCCTTTCCAGTGAAACCAGTGTATCCCAAAATGTTTTAACCATAGAATAGCTGTGTCACAGGACATATATGAAAACATCCAGGGGATAATTTGAAAGTCATTGAACTTTGGACGGAGAGAGCGAAAAGGGATGAAGCCAGAAAATCTTTGCTGTGATTCACACTCTGAGAATGACATCATCTGGGAAACAAATGTGAAACACACCCACACGAGATATGGAAAAGAAATAAGCTAGTTTTCAATTGCTCTACATCACTGGTTCTCAAACTGAGGTACCTGAACTAGCGACAGCAATGCTACCTGGAAATGTCTTAGAAATGCAAATTCTCAGGCCCCATTCCAGTCCAGCTGAAATCAGAAACTCTGGAGTGGGGCCCAGCAAACTGTGTTTTCCCAAATCCTCTAGGATTCTGCTGCACAATAAAGTTTGAGAACCAGTGCTCCTATATACCATCAAAATATAGCTTTATTTACAAAACAATTTTCCACATGTCTGAGTTTCTGGACCATTTCCAATTATTAATTAATGTTTGTTAAAAAAATTCTCAAAGAAATTAGATAATTGACTAAATTGGGAAAAGACTTTCCCATTCCCTGTTTTGCTAGGCTGAACCATTCAGGAAGTCTATTCTTTTGCAAACAAGAGTGAAGCAAATCAAGCTAAAGGAAGCAATCAACTGTCTTCTCCCACTAACACTTGAACAAAATGATTTTATATTTGGTAAAAATGAAACTGTAGGTGAGAAGAGTATTGTCAAAGGTCAAAGGCTTTTTGAACCTGCTTCAAAAACAAAACATCTAGCCTCACCCTAACATTTTTTTTTATAAATATTTTGTACAATTTCAACACCTGTAAAATAGCTCTATATCATTGCATAATGATACAGTCATAGACTATCACTTAAAGGTTAACTGTAGAGATTTTATAGAGCCAAATCTACTTAAAATCATCATCAGAATATCTCTGTAGACCTACAAGTTACAAATTGGGAGGGGGAAATTTCTTCCCTGTTTACATGTAAAATTTCAAATTTGGAGTACTGTATTTAGCTCTAAAGGATTAATAACATCTGAGACATTTGGTCCAGGCCAAGGAGCATTATTAAAAGCTTTCAGGAGAGTGACATCATATGTCCTTACAAGGGAAATGGATCCAGGAACCAAACTCAGTCTTGGCAGTTAAGGTGCACATAATTTTCAAATATTTTGTCTTAAAATGAAAATTTTCTCTAATTACTGAAGAAATATTTGGGAAGTGTCATCTCCAGGTTTCCAGTAAGGCTGCATACAAGGCTCTATTAAGACACCAAAAAGGCATTAAGTAGTTTTTTTCTTCTTTTTTTCTTTTTAAAATGTAATATTAACTGCTCTTAAGTAGATCAGTGTTCTATCTCTGAGAAAAAAGCAGAGGTGGCCTCTTAATCAAATACATTTAAAGCTTATTTGAGATTTCTGAAAAATAAAGCACAACAGGAAGCTATCTTTAAGCTTTAAAAAATTCCTTCCTTTTTTTTTAAAAAAAAGAAAACATTGTTGGAAAGTGGGAGCTGGGGCAATATAGGTTTTTCCCTGTTACGTAGGTTAAGGAGGACATGGCAATTGGCTATTTTCCCTGGGGCTGTGGGAATGATCATTATCTTTTTTCCTAAGAGAAGGGAGGGAGTAGCGGCAGCCTTAGGATTTGTTGTCTTTGAAATCTGGCCCAGTGATTGACCTTCAGGTAAGTTGACAGGATTGATGTGTAGTCTTCTGGTCTTTAGCTAGTTCAGAAGGGCAAGTTTTCAGTCAACTAACTTTGCCTTGGCCAAGCCAACATTGACCACTCCCCCCCACCACCGCCACCAGGACCATTTTAGAATTGATATGACCTGTGAAGAGAAGACTAGAGCAAAAATTTCGCATTTTACGTTGGAAAAATAAAAACTGAGGAAGAAAGGAACGAGGATAAGAAAGGTAAGAAGCAGGGGAAAAGGCGAAGGAGAAGAATTAAGGCTTATAAATATCATTTTATTTCAGCAATAAGAAAGCTGCAAATGTTAGTTGTGTTAAACTTCATGTAATAGAAAGAAAGAAAGAATAGAAAACCGTAAAGCTAAGCAGGTCAGGGTTCCAGCCCTGAAGCAATATTGCACAGTAACTGGGCTTTGCTATCAGTCGAATTGGATGGCAGTGCTAGCTTTGCCACTGTGAGATTTTGGTGGGTTACTTCATTAAAAGTTTCCCCACATGCCAAATTGGGGTAATAATATAACTGCCAGATTATAAGGATTAAATGAGATAATTAATGTAATGCACCGTATCACAAGTTTTTCTGTTGTAAGTGACGTGAACAACTCAAATAAATCATACAGAAAAGGGATTTTGTTGTTTATGTAACTAAAAAGACTAGGGATAGTGAAGGCTTTAAGGATATCTAAGCCAATATCCCACACGATGTCATTAGGACCTGGTTTCTTTCCCTTTGGTTCTGTCTTTGGTGGCTGTGGCTCATTCACCCAGGAGGTCAAAAGGTGGCTGCAATATTTGTAGCTCTATACTTACAGGTTCAAGTCCCACAGAACAAAAGGGAGCAACATCCTCAGCAGCACAAACATTAGCTCTAATTAGCTCAGCCTGAGTCACTGACTGTCACTGTGGCCGAGGCAGTTGAGCGATTGGCTAGGTCTTGGGCACATGTGTTACCCTTAAAGCCAGGGTGGATTCTGCTTTACCCAAATCACATGCGCTGAAAGTATGGGAGAAGAGGTCCTCCCGAAACAAGAAAAAGGTACTCTTACCGTAAGTAGGGTCGTGGATGCAGGGCACCCACTCAACTAAAATGCAGAAAGCCAGGGAGGGGTAGCTTTACTGTCAGCTAGATCCGGGGAGATCGTCTCAAAACCTGATTGCTCCATCTCTCACCTGGGCTTCAGTCTCGTTCTTTACCAATTCACTGACAGGGCTCTGGGATCATGCCCTCACAGTTCCTAAGGCAAAGGGAAGGAGGTTCATTCAGATAATTCCAAGGAAAGACTCTGATTGGCCCAGCCTGGGTTATATGTGTCCACCCTCTAATCAGAAGGGTCCCATCAAACCACGAGGAATGGGTTCAAGAGAGTTGTCCAAAGGACAGGAGGGTGCTATTAACAGAAGAGGGAAATCCCAAACCACAGATATCTACTATGCCTGGGTAAATGCCAAGGGTATAATCGAGCTCGCAAATCAGAGAAAGTAATTTTGATAAAGAGAGCAGGGGTGGTGAGCAGAAAAGAGGGACAAGTGAAGGGATAAATGGAAAAAAATAGTATGGGGTACTACTCAGCAATAAAGAGGAATGAATTATTGATACATGCAAAGACCTGAATGAATCCCAAAATAATTATGCTGTGTGAAATAAGACCAAAAAAGACTACACACTTTCTGGTTACATTTTTATAAAATTATAAAAGATTCAAACTGTACTGACAAAAAACAGAACAGTGGTTGTCTGGGTATGGAGGAGGGAAGGATTACAAAGGAGCATGAGGACACTTGTGGGGATGATAAATGTGTTTTTTTTTTATTATTGTGATCACTTTTATAGATGTACGTTTATCAAATTGGACATTTTAAATATGTACAGTTTTATTGTATGTTAATCACACCTAAATAATACTGTTAAAAAAGAAGAGAACGTGATCCAAAACACAGTGCCATTTAATGGCATTTGAAACTACTGTGTTATCCAACCTGTCTGTAAAAGCCTGAATTTTCCAACAGTGTAAAAACGCAATGTAAGAAAAGCTACAAATAAGATAATGTTTTTCTTGACAGAGTTTTCTGTCAACTGAGTAGCAGTGGGCAATAGTGAGTGAGCCATGTCTGAAAGCGACTTGACCCTGTATAAAATATTGACCTGGTAAATCCAGGCCATCCCCTTAGAGCATATTATAGTATGCAATAAATGTCAGCTCCCTTCTCCCTCTACTTCCTCAACGTGGGACTAATTTGGAAATTTTGAAATATTGTTCATCTCATGTGTTTATTTAATATAAAATTTTCTTCTATTTATACTCCCTATGTATAATGTTGATCATCTGTGCAGTTAAAGGTGCTTTGCCTCTAGGAATGGAGAAGATCACCATGGGGTAGGACATCCTGTTTCTTTGGGCACCCTGATACCTAAAGCCCTTAGGTAGATGACAATTAAAATTGCCCACTAGAGCTCATAGCACTTACTTATCCTTCAATGCTGGTTTGACTGGAAAGCACCAAAGTGCTAAATATTTCAGTATTAACTTCTCATATACCTAGAAATGCAAAGACATTTTACAGAGACTGCTTTTGCTGTTTAAAAGATAATTTTCTTTTAGTGATAAAAAATTTTAGTAATGTCCATTAAAAAGATACTTTACATGTTTGGATAGTTCACATCATTCTAAGTGAACCCATTGTTAGGGTAGGGATGCTTCTCTGCACGCCACGCTTCATTCCTTTCCTGCTTTCCATCAACGGCTAGGAATGACGGAGTAAAATATTCCTTTTTTTATTTTGCATAAATATTCTCAAAAATTTTAGCATGGTGCAGTAGGAAGACTGTAGGATTCAAAGTGAAATGAACCTGGGTTTGAATCTTGGCTTTATTATTTGTTATAAGACACTGAGAAAGAGAGTTAATCTTCCTTATCTTCAGTTTTTTTCATATATAAAATGGCCATATCTCACAGGGCCTTTTGGGAGGATTCAACAAGACACCAAAAATAAAAGTGCTTAACACAATATTTGGCATGTAACAGGCAATGAATAAATGTTAGTGTTCTTCCTTCCACTCCTGCACACCATGACTATAAAAGTCATGGAAAAATACTTTGATGAAAATGCATCTAGGAAGGCAGAGATCTAAGTTTATAATGCTCGAGAGACATGATCTATCTTCAATAGAGAGGCACTGCAATATTTAGAAAAAAGGAATGGAGAAAAATAAACATTTTTTTTTTTTTTGCTAGAAGACTAGCAGCCCCATTTAGACAAAAAAATAGATGTTTATATCTTAGTGTATTTTTCATCGTAAGTATTACCTAGCATTTGGAATGCAAAAGGAAGGTAATAGCCATTAGGGATAAAACACATGTAGTTTGTGATCTGTAAAGATTTTCCTGTAAGGGGAACAAAGCATGTGAACACAGATTCTTATTTATCTGCCTTCTATACTGTGTTTACAAGTACAGCTATAAATCTCAATTTATTTTATCAAAGATAAGCAATTTTAGGGTTGGGAACTGGAAGAAGTCATCCAACTCTCATATTTTCTTTTCAACTATTTCCTTCAAGTACCCCTTCAATCAATTTGTATTTAGTGCCTGCAATGTGCCAGGCACTGTAGAGAATGGGAACATCACAAAGGGTTTAGGGCCCATCAGGGGAGAAGAAGGCCTGGCCATATCTCAGAAAGAGTTAAGAGCAAAAGACAAAAATTCAACTATGCTGCTCAGGGGAAGAGGAAGAGTTCTAGCTAGGAGAAGTGGGAGGAGTAGGAAATCAAAGCAGGTTATTGCACTGCTTACATAAGATACATACGACAAGTCAACAAGTACTTATTGGTGACTAATTAGGAATCTGGCATTGAGTGCCATAGAGAATGCAGAAGTACTTTAAGTGGTAATTGCTGGCCTCATGGAATGCATAACATGTCGTTTGACCAAATATCCTAGCACTAGGCAAAATTTGCAAGGTAGGCAACCTATTTCTATTCCTTCTATAGCTTTTAATGTATTTCTTTCAAATGTTTATTAGTAGTAATTTAGTTATTAATGGCAATGCAGTTTTAGAAAACAGTGAATCTGCTATATGTAGAGACAAAAGGCAGATGCCTCTCTTCTCATAAGTGGTTTGATAAACAGGTAAAGCAAACGAAATCAGGACACCTTGCAATAGCCTCTAATTCTTTGCCAAATTGTACGTGGGGCACATCATTCTTCAAGATTCTGGGCTGCGTGGCAATATTTTGAAAACTAAATTTTAAATTAGTTATTTAGTCACTGCCTAGGCTTTTGTTTAAGCATAATAAGATTAAGACAAGCACTAAACTTGTATTAGAGAGGTTAAGTGTTTCATTTCACAATAGAGACATCCTGTAAATCCTTAAAAACTTTATTTTACAATAATCTTTAGAAGTCAGTTTAATTTTATTTATATTGTAAACCCGTTAATGTGAAGTATTCTATTTCTCTCCCCAGCATTGAGTTTCCAACTTGTAGCTAAAACAGCTTTACTCTCGAAGTTTGGCATCTAAGTTTTTTGATTTGTTCAGCTGAGAATCTTCCTTTCCTTTTGTATGCTGTTTTACAAACTGGGTGGCAGCACTTTTCTGCAGGTCACGTACTTCCAACTCAGATTTCGACAAGTCTGTGTGGCTCACACAAGTGACATCAAGCCAGCAAAATACAACAGGCTTAAACTGTATCATAATTGAGCCTGAGGGGCAGTGATCAGTTTTATTCAAAACAGGGAATGAGAAGCAGCTTGAAAGTCGACTTTCAAAAGATGACAAAGGAAAATGGAAGAAAAAATTATTAGACTTTTGAGAACTTTTTATTTTCCTTACAGAATATAAAATGTTGGTTAATTTATCTCTTCTCCCTTGATCTTTGACTATTGCCTTCCTAGAGAGGACTTCTTTTTTAGTTTATCCTCCCAAATCACTTGCCTTGATTTCACCCACTGCTGCTCTAACCTAACAGATCCTGCTTGCAGGGAGGCGAAAATTAAGCTTGGGTAGGGATGGGGAAAATTTTCATGTTGGAAGACCAAAGTAATACAGCTGTAATCAAATAAGGCTGCATTAAAGAAACTTCAATTAAATATACTTACTTAAAACATTATTTTGAAAATATCTATTATGTATTTAATTTCAAAAAATGAAAACTATTTGTTACTTTTAAAGTTAACTAACCTATGAATGATTTTGTTGTGTCTGCTTTTTGTTGGAAAGCATTTGAATATTTGTTTGCAGCATGGAGGTCTGCAGTTTCAGTTGATCTTCTAGATGGGTATCAGTCATTTGTGACCTTAAGTCCGTCTTGATTTGGGTTAGGTAGGAGAGCATAGGTTCGTAGCAATCAGTGGTTGAAAAGCAAGAAAGCGTTTTTTGGGCATGTTGTTGAAGGTGTGGATATTCTACTGCATTTTTCCATATTTCTATTGGATCTTTCTTAGCATCAAACAATGACTTTAAAATGTCATCTACTGAGAGCTCAATCAATTCCATCTGTAGTTCTTTAAGTGACTTGGTGATATCAATCAGGTGAGGCTAAAATGCTAATTTGAGTGTGATGTGATTCTCAAAATCAGTGAAACTTTCATTGCATTCTCCAATTAATAGGTCTGTAACAGCTGTGTATGCTTCAGGTGATTTGCATGTATCATCCTGCTCATCAATGACCTTTGCTAACTGGGGAAAATGTTCATTGGAAATTTCCTTTTGAAGAAGTGTTTTGAAAAAAGATAGCTTTTTTCAAAATGCTTGGATTCTTTGCCACACGTCATGTATAGATTTAGTTTTACCTTGCAAAGAAATATTCATATCATTTTGATTTTACATGATATCACACAGAAACGCTGCATTTCTATAGAAAGCATCTTTCAAGAAGAACATTGCTGATGCTGTTCTTGATAAAATTTAACTATCTGTTCCCACAGAGATAAAATTTTGGCTAACACGTGTCCCTGCGATAGCCAATGTACTTTAGAAGGATACGCAAATCTGCACTGAATACCTCATCATTCAGCTTTAGCATGTTATGAAACTGATGATACCATGTTGCATTTGCATGAATACAGTTAACAATACTTATAACTTGTTGCAAAGTGTTACTTAAAATAGTAGCTTTAGCACAGAGATTTTGCTGAATTTTTTTCATACAATGAAAAGAAATGAGAGCATCTGCATTTGTTAATACTTTTTTTATCCATGCAGTAAACTCTTCATGTTTTTCTGTCCTGGAAGGTGCACCGTCTGTACATAAACACTCACTAAATGTATCAAATTCAGTCCAACTTCAGGGCATTTATCTTGAAAGTTGTTGACGATATCTATTCCCTGTGTTCTCTTTGCAAGAGTGCCCAAAGTGAGTAACTCTTCATAGCAAAGAAAATCTCCTGTTATGACCCAAATGAAGTAGAAAATCTGTGCCAAGTCAGTAGTATCAGTTGATTCATCCAAAGTGATTAAATAATTTATATTTTCCTTTTGAAGTATTGCATTAAGTTGTTCTGTTAAGTTGAAGGCTAATTCATGCTGCCAATCAGTTACGGTTTTCCTTGAAAGAGGCAGGTGTTTGTACTTTGAAATGTTATCAGGGTCTAAACATCCTACATTTTCAACGATGCATTCTTTCACAATTTCTACATCACTGAATGGCTTCCCTTTTTTCCTGAGTATATAAACTACTTTGTAAGTTGCTTCAGTGGCATTATTTCCAGGTCTTATTGCTGCTGGAAAGAACTGTCTTTGCTTTTGCTTTTCATCTTTTAATTTCTGCAATACAACCTTTCTCACCTCTCCCTCTAATTTAAAATATTTGTGGTCCTTATGAGTGTTATGATGCTGATGAACATTGAATTTCTTTAACGTTAATATTGCAGTATCACAAAGCAAGTAAATCATCTTTAAGCAGAAACAAGATAATGTTGCAATTCCCAATCCTCATTAAAAAATCTGTTTTCTTCCTTCAGCATTCTCTTGGTCTTCTTTGACACGATGAGCTGTTAAGCAGACAGAACTTAAAAATCCTGTCGAACTGTGTGACTATTCACAAATTCAACTTTAAACAGAAACACAGTGCACGTTACCAAAAGCTAATAACAGATCTGCAAATTTGACCCCCATAAACTCTCACCAACCAGCCTTGTGCGGTAGTGATGCTAGCCAGGTGGGGAAAGTTAGAACTAACTAGAACATAGTAGCTGTCAGTTTAGGCCCCATGGCTTGCTAATGTTCTCGTTGTGCCAGTCAATCA
>CAUYSK010125243.1:0-28768 GCA_963575035.1 Avahi laniger | reverse complement strand
ATCAAATTAGTCTTTTAATTATAAATGTGAAAAGCTATATAATGATTATTAAACAGCCATGTTAATCAGAACTGACCACTGAACAAAAATAGTTATTGCAGGAATCAGAAGAGATGCTCAAATTCATGATAATTAGCATCCTCTGAGAGATTCAGAATAAATTCATATTTATTAAAAATTAATTGATCACTATTAAAAAAATCAATCCCATCCTCTCCATCCCTTCCCACCTGCACAACATCCGATGAATGTTAATTACTTGCATATGTGCACATAAGTGTTGATCGATTAGTACCAATTTAATGGTGAGTACATGTGGTGTTTTTTTTTCCATTTTTGTGATATTTCACTTAGAAGAATGGGCTACAGCTCCATCCAGGATAATACAATAGGTGTTAGTTCACCATTTTTTATGGCTGAGTAGTACTCCATAGTATACTTACACTGCATTTTATTAATCCATTCGTGTATTGATGCGTACTTGGGTTACTTCTACATCTTTGCAATTGTGAATTGTGCAGCTGTGAACATTCAAGTGCAAGTGCATTTTTTATAAAATGTCTTTTTTTTCCTTTTTTTCCCTTTGGGTAAATACCAGTAGGGGGATTGCTACTGGTAGGTCTACTTTTAGTTCTTTGAGGTAGCTCCATACTAATTTCCATAGAGGTTGTACTAGTTTGCAGTCCTACCAACAGTGTATAGGTGTTCCTGTCTCTCTACATCCATGCCAGCATCTGTTCTTTTGGGACTTTTTGATAAAAGTCATTCTCACTTGAGTTAGGTGATATCTCATTGTGCTTTTGATTTGTATTTCCCCGATGATTAGAGATGTTGAGCACTTTTTTATATGTTTATTGGCCATTAGTCTATCTTCTTTTGAAAAGTTTCTGTTCATGTCTTTTGCCCACTTTTTTATGGCATTGTTTAATGTTTTCTTGATAATTTAGTTGAGTTCTTTCTAGCTTCTGGTTATTAACCTTTTATCAGATGCATAGCATACAAATATTTTCTCCCACTCCGTAGGTTGTTTATTCACTCTATTTATGGTTTCCTTGGTTATGTAGAAGTGTTTTAATTTAATCAGGTGCCATTTATTTATTTTTGTTGTTGCTGTGATTGCCTTCGGGGTCTTCTTCATAAATTCTTTGCGTAGGCTAATATCTAGAAGAGTTTTTCCAAAATTTTCATCTAGAATTCTTACAATGTCATGCCTTAAGTTTAAGTCCATTATTCATCATGAATTAATTTTTGTAAGTGGGGAGAGGTGCAGATCCCATTTCACTCTTCTGCATTCAATTTTCCTAGCACCATTTGTTGAATAGGGATTCTTTTCCCCAGTGTATGTTTTTTTCTGCTTTGTCAAACATCAGATGGTGGTATGATGACGGTTTTATATGTGGGTTCTCTGTTCTGATACAATGGTGTATGTCTCTGTTGTTATGGCAGTATCATGCTGTTTTGGTTACCATTGGCTTGTAGTATAGCTTGAAGTCTGATAAAGTGATGTCTCCTGATTTATTCTTTTTGCTTAAAGTTGGTTTTGCTATTCAGGATCTTTTCTGGTTCCATAGGAAGAACAGGATGATTTTTTATAGATTTGTGAAAAATGATGTTTGTATTATAATGGAGATTGCATTGAATTTGTGAATCACTTTAATGTAGACATTTTAACAATGTTGATTCTGCCGACCCAAGAGCGTGATCTGTTTTTCCATTTGTTTACAGCTTCTGAGATTTTCTTCTTCAGTGTGTTTCATAGTTCTCCCTGTAGAGCTCTTTCACTGCCTTGGTTGAATATATTCCTAGGTATTATATTTTCTTTGTTGCTATTGTGAAGGGTATTAAGATTTTGATTTGATTCTCAGCTTGTCTGTCGGTGGTGTATAGGAATGGTACTAATTTGTGTGCATTGATTTTGTAAACTGAGACTTTGGTGAATTTATTTATTTTTATTGAGAATTTTCGCATCTATATTCATAAGGGATAGTGGTCTGTAGTTCTCTTTTTTTGTTGAGCCCTTTCCTAGCTTTGGTATTAAAGTGATACTGGCTTTGTAGAATGAGTTGAGGAGGATTCCTTCCTTCTCAATTTTATGAAATAGTTTATGCAGTATGGACAGAAGTTCTTTGCATGTCTGGTAAAATTGGGCTGTAAAACCAAGTCCAGGACTTGTCTTTGTTGGAAGATTTTTTTTATTGCTGCTTCAATTTCTTTACTAGATATTGGTCTGTTCAAGAGTTCTATCTCTTCCTGATTGAGCCTAGAGTTTTTCCATTTCCTCAAAATTTTCAATTTTATGTGCATAGAGAATTTTATGGTATTCAGAGATAATATTTTGTATTTTCATGGTATCAGTTGTAATATCTTCTTTGTCATTTCTTATTGAGTTTATTAGGGTCCTTTCTTTCCTGTTTCTGATTAATTTAGTGAGAGGCCTGTTGATTTTGCTTATCTTTTCAAAGAACCAACTTTTATTTCCTTAATCTTCTCTATAATTCTTTAGGAATAGATTTCATTTAGTTCTGCTCTGACATTAGTTATTTCTTTTCTTCTTCTGGGTTTTGGGTTGATTTGCTCTTCCTTTTCCATTTCCTTGGGATGATTATTTAGTTTGTTGATTTGTGATAGCTTTGTCTTTTGGATGTAGGCCTGTAAGGGTATGAATTTTCCCCTTAAGACTACTTTTGCTAAATTCCATACATTTTGATAACTTGTGTTCCCTTTGTCATTTAGTTCAAAAAATCTTTCGATTTCCATCTTAATTTCCTCCTTGACCAAACAGCTATTCAGCAGTAGACTGTTTAATTTCCATGACTTTGTGTAGAGTTGTGTTTCTGTTGGAATTGATTTCTAATTTTATTCCACTGAGGTCAGAGAAGATACGTGGTATAATTTCTATTTTTCCTGTAATTTGTTAAGATATATCTTGTGGCTTAGCATGTGATTAGTCTCAGAGAATGTTCCATGAGCCGATGAGAAGAACGTATATTCAGTAGTTTTGGGATAGAATGTTCTGTAGACATCTGTTATGCTCATTTGTTCTGAAATTCTGTTTAAGGCCCTTTGGTTCTTCATTTATTTTCTGCTTTGAGGATCTGTTCCCTTCTGTCAGTGGGGTGTTGAAGCCCCCATCTTTTACAGTGGTGCCGTTTATCATTTTGTTTACATCAAGTAGGGTTTGCTTTATAAATCTGGATGTACCTGTATTAGATGCATAAGTATTTAGGATTGTTATGTCTTCTTGTTTAATTATTCCCTTCACCATTATATAATGATCATGTTTGTCTTTCTTTACTTTTGTCGATTTGAAGTCTATGTTACCTGATATGAGAATGTACCCCAGCTTTCTTCTGGTTTCCATTTACATGGAATATTGTTTTCCATCTCTTCACCTGGAGTCTGAAAGAGTCCTTGTAGGCTGGATGGTCCTTGTGGGTTAGATACATTTCCTGGAGACAGCAGATACTTGGCTTTTAGTTTTTTTATCCATTCAGCCAGCCTCTATCTCTTCAGAGGACAGTTTAAGCCATTTACATTTATTGAAAGAATTGATAATTGGAGTGGATTTCTGTTCATACTGCTGTGTAGAGTTTTATTGCTTTGTTTTACTCTTGAACCATTGTGGTATCTGGACTTTGACCTTTAAGTTTTGGGTGATTGTACACTGGTGGGTGTTTATTGCACTGATTTGTATGTAATGCAGATCTGAGTACTTCCTGTAGGGCGGGTCTAATTATGATGGATTTTCTCACTGTTTTTTCTGGGAAAGATTTAATTTCTCCATCAAATCTCAAACTTAGTTTTGCAGGATGCAAAATTCTAGGCTGGTAATTGTTGCGTTTAAGAAGATTGAGGAAGGGGGCCCATTCCCTTCTGGCTTATAAAGTTTTCACTGATAATTCTGCTGTTATCCTGATGGGTTTTCCCTTGTAGGTCAGTTGTTGCTTGTATCTAGATACTTGTAGAAGTTTCTCTTCCATTATGACTCTGACCAACTTCATTACTATGTGTCTTGGAGGTGTTCTATTTGCTATGAATCTTCCCAGAGTTCGATGACCATCTCATATCTGGGTATCTGTACTTGTGGCATGACTAGGGAAGTTTTCCTCCATAAGTTGCCCAAATAGATTTTCCATGCTTTTAGTACTTTCTTCTTCTCCCTCATATGTTTGTTTGCCTTGCATAGCCCCACGTCTCTCTAAGTGATTGCTCTGCCTTTGTTAGTTCTCTTCTCTGCGTCTTTAAATGATTGGTTAGCTCCAGAGTCTTGTCTTCAAGCTCTGATATTCTTTCTTCTCCTTTGCTTACTCTATTGCTGATACTTTCTGCTGTGTCTTGAAATCCCTGAATAATCTTTCATTTCTTTAAGTTCTATTATATCCCTCTTAATTTTGTCTGTCTCTATAGTGACTTTTTCATTAATTTCCAAAAATATTTTTGGGGTTTCTTTTTGTTGGTTTTCAACTCTCTCTTCAATTCCATTCATCTTATTTGCCATCCATATTCTGAATTCCATTTCTGTCATTTTGATAGTTTCCTTGTAGTTGGAGTTCAGTTACCGGGGTTCTTTTGCTGGTTTCTTCTCATCTGATTACTCTTTTCTCAATTCAGGGCTAATAGTTTTGCAGGGCTCCTGGTCCTTGCTGGAAATTCTCCCACTTGATTAGAGTAAGGGGAGGTCACTATATGGTGCTCTTCCACCCACCCCAATGCTTCAATGTTGCATCCGAGGAGGGCAATGTGAACTAGAAGCCTGTAATGCAGTTGTTCTGCTTTGTTCTGTTCACTTATGATTGCCTCTGATCAAGCAGCAGCTGGATGCACTTGTGGGTTCCCAGGCTGTGTGAGTTTGCTTAAACCAGGTCTCATTGCACTGGTAGCTTGAGGCTCAGGGATTCTTGGCAGATCATTGGACTTTGGAGCAGTTCTTCTGGCCCTGCTACAGTGATGGAAGTTCTGGGGTGGAGTTTTGGTGACCCAATGCAGTGCTGGAGACTTGGAGATAGTGTCTCAGTCCTGGCAGAGGTTCTGGAGGCACAAAGTTAGAGTGTTGGGCTCTGGCATTTGAGCCTCAAAGCTGAAACTGGGGAGGAACCAGAAGCAGAGCTTCTAAGCGGGGCTGAAGAGCTAGAAACAGGACCAGGCAGAAAGCAGGGCTGATATGACCTGAGGGTGGCCTTAGGCCCAAGCAAGCAGAAAGCAATTGGGGTCCGGAGGGCATAGTTGGGGCCAAGCAAGTGGCAGGTTGTTTAGTAGGCTCAGGGGCCCTGTGGATGCTAAGTCAGGCAGGCAGATGTTGGTTCTTGTGGCCGGGGGACTGCAGAGTTCTCCACTCCCCACTTAGGACCTGCTGAAATGATCACCCAATGCCTCTCAGGTCAGACATTGCTGCACCCCAGTCAATTCCTATGCTCAGCTGTCCTTGCACTCCAGGGGAGAAAACGCTTGGCTTCAAGTCTCTGGGTACAGCTCAGGGAAGCCATAAGTTAGTCCACTCCCTTCCCAGCCTCGTGCAGACCTGGCATGGTGCATCCAAGAGCTCAGGATGGCTTTAGCTGTTACCCAGTCCCCACTGTGCCTGGTGTCTGGTGCAATGGCTCTGCACAGACTCCAAGCAGGTCCCCAATCTGACCAAGCATAGCCCTATGGGGGTGATGAGAGCCATCTTGCTGTTTAGTTCCCACTGCGCCAGCGGTGCAGGCACAGTGGTCCAATGCTCTATTCTCCTGTTGCTACCTGTTCATTCTCCAATTTTGTTATATGTATCACCCCATCACCTTATTTTTTCCATTCTGAGTGTCCTGCATTGCTTTCCTGTGATTTCACAGTGCTGCGATCCATATATAGGCAGCTGCCTACACCCTACACTGCTTTCCTTGGGAGCAGTGGGCTGGCAGGCTGCTTCTAGTCAGCCATTTTCTAGTGTTTAGATATTTAAATGAAGGAAAACGGGGAAGAGAACTATGGCTTTACCTCCACTATTAATATATGTGTCTGTATATATGCAAACACACACAACAAATAGACATATATGTACATAATTCTACAAAAGAACATCACAAAACTCAAGGTTCAATAAGTCGAACTTTTGGATGAAAATTTTATGTGGTCTAAATATGATTTGTAATCAAGTGCCTAGTGAATAGTGGAGGTAACTTTAAGACAATATTTTATTTTATTTAATCATCACACCAATCTTATGCCACACAGTATCATGTCCATTTTAGAGATGAAGAAACTAAAACTCAGGTAAAATTTTAGTAACTTGTACAAAATGGGGCAGATATTAAATGACCAAACCGTGACTGAATCCAAGTCTCCTAATTTGGTGTATTTCATGTATCTCTAATGCACCACACAGAAAAAAAAAAGGGATACCATTTATGTTTTTATTTATAATAGAAACAATACTTGTACCTATATATGTATCTATACATCTGTATCATGTAGATAAGTACATATTATATTAAAAACATAAAAGTATAATGCAAAAATCAAAACCATTTATCCCACCCTTTAGCAAAAAAGTCTTCAGTGTTGTTTTACTGTATATTCTTTCAGTACAATTTCTTTGGTGCTCTATTTAAAGTATCATATTGAATATATTAGATTATTTCTTACTTTATTTTTATTTAATATCTTGCTATATTTTCATAAGTCAATAAATATGGTTTTGATTATGTTATATTTTTCCTAAACATATGTGGTTTATATTGTTAATTCCAAAAGTCATCATTTATTTCTTGATGGACACTTTGTCTCTTTGTATCATATGCTTCTTTAATATAAATATTAATCTCATGCTCATATACATGAGCCCTCTTTGGTTAGTTACTTTTTTGGAACAGATTCATAAACTAAAATAACTATGTCAAAAGATATAGGGAGGGGGGAGGAGGGAGAGGGGATGGGTATATACATACACAAAGAGTGCAATGTGCACCACCCGAAAGATGGACATATTTGAAACTCGGACTTTGGAGGGGAGGGGAAGGGCAAGGGAAACATACGTAACCTAAATATCTGTACCCCCGTAATATGCTGAAATAAAAAAAAAATATATGGATACTTCTATGGTCTTTTATACATATTGTCAAATTCTCTCCAAAAAGTCCTTACAACATTGATGCCAGTACAAATTTGTTATAAATATTGTTATTTTTCATCAAATTTGTATGTTTTAAAAAGTTATTTGATTACCAATTTATTTTCTGTTGACAAAAATATTGAATTTTTTCAACTGTAATTCCTTTGAAATTCATTACATAATTTTTTGACTAAATGTTTATAATGATATGATTTTTTATTATTATTACTGATTTCCAAGTACTTTCTATATTTAAGGATATTACAAATTTATTTATTTGTTGGATATTTTACTCACATTATGATTTCCATTTTGATTATTCTTGTTATTTTATATGTATTTTTAAAGTTTTAATGGAATCGAACCTATAAATATTTTCTGGTTTATTTTTTCCTCAGTTTACTTCTCTAGAGATTCCTTAAATAACTATATTTGCTTATATATTTTACTCTGATATGGCATAAAGTTAGAATCTAAGTAGATGTTCTGATTTGGTAAACACATTAATTTTCCAAAGAGCCAAATTTACCAACATTTGTTGAAAATCCTTTTCCATACCATTTAATATTTACACATATTTTTAACAAAAAAAATACATATTCATTATCAGAAACTTCAAAAACAGAGAAAAATCGTAAAGCACAATTTTATATTCTCTAATCTCCCACACTATAACACATATATTGTCCTTAAATATATGTTTTAGAACAAGCTTATTTTACATACATTAATTATTACCACATAAAAATACATTTTAAAATGGTTTTGAGCTTTTGCACTCAAGTTTATGGCCATAATTATAACCATTATTTATATTTGACTCAATTGGCTTAATTGGTTTTGGTATTCTCCATCGGACATTTAATGCTATGATTTTATCATTTTTGAATACTTGATTTTGATTTATCGTCAGTTCACTGTCAATTTAATGTCAACTTAATGTCAGTTAAGTGTTTTATGCAGAAAGAGAACTAACACAATGTTCTTGGGAAGGGTGAAGGAGAGGTACACTTTATATTTATGTATTATTTACATGTGAAAAAATATTTTATGGGGCTCTCTTGAAATGAGATTTTTTTTATTCAAAATTGTATTGGCGTCTGTGATTTGTATTTGGAGATAAAAAATGTCATGCCAGTCTGATTTTTATTACTTTTTAAATAAGCTAATTTCTCTGCCTCCATACATTATCAGAGTTTTATATTTAATAATTCTTCATCCCAGAAATGTTTTATATGCAATTATTTCTCTTATATACTATGAAATAATATTCTTATTTCACTCTAGGGCTATAAACTATAAATTATAAACTGGATCTGTCACCTGGACAAAATACTTATTTTTCATTTGTATTCTTGATAAGTTTTTCAAACTTGTCCTCTACATTACTGAGCAAATTTTTTTTACGCTTTTCAAAAAATGGCAGCCCCGAGATAGTTTTTGTGAGCAGTTGCCAACCACCCCCACACCACGCCAACTATTCAGGCCACAAATGACATTGATTCCTAATCTCACCTCCACCCAGAGACCAAACCCTGCCCCTTTAACAACACTCCTAAGAAAGCCTGTCTTCCTGTTTCTCTGAAATGCAGAGGTGTTTGTGTTTCAGGTACTCAATGACTTTATATTTAACAATGAATAAAAAGAAAGCGAAGTGAAGAAAAATAGGGAAGTTTTATACCCCTGCTCTACTTTCCTGTGGTTACTGGAACTCTCCAGGAAGCTCTAGGTTTTCTTTAGGGGCAAAGAAAGTATAAAAAGGAAAAATTGTTCAAAATTCAACTGTGTCCATGGCAGATAGGGAGGAGAGGAATAGGTCAGAAGCAGCAGATGGTTTCTGTTTTCTTTTGGCACTTTGTTCTACTTCTAAATTTTTTAAGTAGAGCCAAATTCTTGATACTTAACTGTTCTTTAAAATATAGATATTTTTATATCTACATTTAAGCTATAATGTTTTTAATTGATCTATGATAGCCATCTATAACATTGAATATATTACATTTGTATTTTTTCCAGGTTGCTTTTATATCTGTATTTCTATCAGAATGTGCATATGTATCCATCTGTCTACCTGTCTTTCATCTATTTTTCCTATCTGTAACTTTTTATTTGTTTGTTTATTGGTGTGTGTGTTACTGTGTTCTACTTTGCCTTTTTTGACCCAGTGGTTGAGAAAGATTTTTTGTGTGATTGCTAATATTAAGTGCATCTTTTGTAGGCGTAACAATTGCTTTTTTAAAATATACTCAGGGACTCTTCTAACAATTAGAAACAATTATTCTAAGCATTATAATTCTTGATTGTATCAATTAACTTGTATGTGAGGTTATGTTCTCTTTTTATGTATATGTATTTTATAATAGACACTAAGTTCTAACTCCTTTAAAATTTATTGGTATTCTAATCTATAAATTTTAGGCAATACTTTTAGAACAACAAAATTAACCTGAGATTTATTTTTAATAGCTTGCTAATAAATGAAATGAAATGTCATTTTATAAGTAAACATTTAACAAAATTAGCTCTTTATTTTTCATCATAACTTTTGCTTAGTAAGTAAACTTTGATCTTGATAAGAGCAAAAGTTTCTTTCCTGTATTAAATTTTCCTTGCCCTGTTCACCCTCTGGTTACATCTTGCAGAGTAAAACCCTATAAATTTCTGTCTTCTGCCTTTCCATTTTCCACATTTTATTCTAATTTTCTATATTATTTTATTTTATTCTATTAATCTTGCCTCTAATAATTTTTCTCATCACTGTTTATTAAGCTTATTTCATGTGTCCTAAAATACTCCTTTTTTCTTCTTCATAACTTTGCTACAGTGGGATTATTTGAAAAGTAGTTTTGTGATTTTTAGGTCTTCATAAATTAATTCAGAAAGAAAAGGTCATTTGGTGGGGCATTATATTTGTAGTGATAATTCTTTTCTCTTAGCATTGAGTAGATTTTCTCCAACACATTTGCCTTCTACAAAGCCTGATGGGAAATGTTTCAAGACATTCTTGCATCTTCTGCTTTCTTGGCAGTTTGTAAAATCTCTTTATTCTTAAAGTCTTAAGCTTTAAAGTCAAAACTTTTAAAATTTTGTAACATGGCAAGTAAAGGTCTGGCAGGGTGTGCACGCATGTTTCTACTTAAAAGGATTGTATTGCCTTTATATCCATTCTGAGGAAGCATCATGATTAACGAGATTTTTCAACTAGTTTATTCAACTACCCTCTCTCCCTCCAAATGAGCCTATTATTTGTCAGCCACTCGACTAAGTACTTTACATATATAATCACACTTAATGATCTCAAAGATTCTATCACAAAACTGTAATGGCCCATTTCCAATTAGGGATCTGAGCTTCAAAAAAATTAAATAGCAGGATCAGACAGATAAGAAATGACAGATTTGAGATTAAAATGCATGCATCTCTAACTCTAAAGCCTATTTTTAATACCCTATAGATTTAGTCTTCTCTATTTCCACTAATAATAACTAGAATTGAACTTCTGTATCTTACTTTAAAACTTTTAGATTGTCTTGTACTTAACTATGTGTTTCCATAAGTTGCCTTGATTTGAAAGACTGACTTTTTGTGCTGGGGTGTTCATTCTTTTCCATCAGTGCTTTCACTTCATCTTGCATTTTCAACTTTAATATTATCTTTCTAATATCACAGCGTATTCCTTTTTTATGACATGTTTTCCTTTATCTTCTTTCATTTTATTTTTTGAGAAATGTCAGCTTGTGGTGGTTAATTTTATGTGTCAGCTTCACTAGGCCATAAGGCGCCCAGATATCTGATTAAATTATTTCTGATTATGTCTGTGAGGGTGTTTCTGGAAGAGATTAGCATTTTAGTTGGTAGATTGAGTAAAGCAGATTGCACTTTCCCATGTGAGCAGGCATCATCCAACACACTTAGTCGAAGTCTCAAGTTGAAATTGCCCAAGTCAAACAAAAAGACAGAGGAAAACTGAGTTCTCTTTCTCTGCCTAACTGCTTGAGCTGAAACATCAGTCTTGGACTGGGACTTATATCATTGACACTCCTGGTTCTCGGGTCTTCTGACTTGGACTACAATTGACCTTATTTTCCTTTCTGGTTCTTCGGATTGCAGACAGCAGATTATGGGATTTCTTGGCCTCCATAATCACATGAGCTAATTCCTTATAATAAATCTCATTCAAGATATATTTAATATATCGATATAACTGATTGGTCTCTTTCTCTGGAGGATCCTGACTAAATCACAGCTCATACTAATTGTCCAAGAGATGTCATTTCTGGATCCTTTCTCTCATTTGCTAATAGTACTGCATTTGTCAATTAAACATGTTTTGTTTTGTTTTGAAATTTATTCCTTGCTTCTCAAGCTTAACTTTGTTAGGTCTTTATTATTTTGTTAATCTTTGTTTCATTTTATTCCAGTTTTGTATTATTATTTTTATTATTACAAAGCTTTCTAATGTGTACTTAATATTAGATTAATAGAATGAATACCGTGAATGACATTCATGGAATGTATTCCAATGGAATACATGCTTACCAATGCATACCAATGGAATACATCCTTATAAGACTTTGAGTATCATTTTTATGCAGTACATAGAAAGGATCACAAATATAAATACTGAAATACTTGTGATCACTCAGTGAGAGAGGGGAGAGACTCAAACAAAATCAGGGTTCTTGATTCCCTCTCAAAGGCACTTTCTTCTCCATCATGTTCCATGCTAAATTCTTTCATATAGAATCACTTTAAAGAGCTCAATTTTTCATCAAAATCAATTCCTTTTAAGAATAATTGTTTTTGTTCTGGTACAGCATAGCAACATATTACATTTATGTCAAGCGATTAATTTTTTCTTGTGTAAGGTCACAGATTTTTATTAATTTAAATGGAGAATATGTTAGTTGATATAAGATTGAGAAGTGGATGCTACAGATTAAAGCAAAAGAAAAATAGAGCAAGATGTTTTTGTGTTTTCATGTAAATATATTTTAGGAATTTTTTTTAGTTTAATAAATTGGAAGAATTTGAATGCAGTAGGTATGCATTATATACACAAAGAAAATGCCTGTGCTTTGAAACCAATATGGATATTCTCAATAAGAAAGAAGAAACTTCAGAGATATCTCGATTTTTCCAAATAGTAAGTTTAAAATTTGTCACAGAAGAGTCTTAATGAGTCCTCTTTACAATGAGCTCTAGGTACTTATATTCCAAATGCATAAGTTAAATTTAAAAATAGTTTAATAGTTCAAAAACTAATTTTAAATGTTTCAATTTTGAAATACATCATTTCTTTGCTAAAAAAATCCAGAAACTTAAAAAATCAAGTATTTCAAAATTTTTCACTATTTCAGAATCAAATCAAAATTTTCAACTTTTCAATTCTCTTTAAATTGGTAAAAGGTCATTTTCCTCATTTTAAATAAAATATTATTCCATTGTAAACATATACCAAATTTTAGTAATCCACTCATGGATTGACGGGCACTTATATACAGTCTTGCTTCTCTTAATGACAGGGATAATTTCTGTGTGCCACTAGGCAATTTCGTCATTGTGTGAACATCGTAGAGTGTACTTACACAAATAGAAGAGGTACAGTAAAAATGCGATATAAAGATAAAAAATGATGGCACTTACCATGAATGGAGCTTGCAGGACTGGAAGTTGCTGTGGGTGAGTCGGCGAGTGAGCGGTGAGTGAATGTGAAGGCTCAGAACATTCTGCTACTGCCGACTTCGTAAACACTGGACACTCAGGCCACGGCATTTACACTGTTTATATGCTATCATATAATATATTATAAAAATATATTTATAAAATATGTTTTTCTTTATTAATAAATTATCCTTAGCTTACTGTAACTTTTTTATTTCATAAACTTTTACATTTTTGACTCTTCTACTAATACTTAGCTTAAAACACAAACGCATTGTACAGCTGTGTAAAAATATTTTCTTTCTTTATATTGACATCTTTATTCTATCATCTGTTTTTTATATTAAAAAATATTTTTTCACTTTGTATAATCTTGTTAAAAGCTAAGACACAACACACATGTGACTCCATGCCCACCCAGGGGCAGGATCATCAGAATCACTGTCGCCCACATCTCGTCTCACTGGAAGGTCTTCGGGGGCAATGACACGCATGGAGTTGTCCTCTCCTGTGACAACAATGCCTTCTTCTGGGATACCTTCTGAAGGACCTGCGGAAGCTGTTTTACAGCCAATCTTTTTTTTAATAAGTAGGAGTACATTCTAAAATAATGGTAAAAAATATAGTATGGTAAATACACAAACCAGTCACACAGTCCATTATTATCATTGTCAAGTATTACGAAGTTCCCTGGTGGTTTAGTGCTTAGAATTCGGCAGCGTCGTCATCATCGAGTATTATGTATTGTGCGTAATCGAATGTGCTACTCTTTTATATGACTGGCATTATGGTAGGTTTATACCAGCGTCACCACAAGCACACTGTGCTGCAATGTTAAGATCATTGTGACATCAGGACAGCCAACTCACTAGGTGACAGAATTTTTTAAGCTCCAATGTAATCTTAGAGGACTCCTGTCATATATGTGGTTATATCCATAAAATCATCACTATACTCAAATTACACTCAAGACAAAAATTTCCATCACCCCTCAAAGTTCTTTTGTGCCTCTTTCTATTAATAATTCATTCTTCTCTCTACCTCCCATCCCCAGACACTCATTGATCTACCTTTTGATTAGTTTGCGTGTTCTGGGATTTTATACTAATGAAATTATACAGTATGTATTCTTTTTTCGCTTGGTCTTTTTTACTTAGCATAGTGATTTCGAGACTCAGCCATGTTATTGTGTATCAACAGTGTGTTCCTTTTTATCGTTGACTAGTATTCCACTGTGTGGGTATACCACAATTTCTTTATCCATTCACCCATTGATGGATGTTTCAATGGTCTCCAGTTTTTGTCTATTATGAATTAAGCCACTCTGGACATGTGTTTAAGTCTTTGTGTGGACACATGCTTTCATTTCTTTTGGGTGAATACCTCAGAATGAGAAGACTGGGTTCTATGGTAGACCTATGCTTTACTTCTTTTTTTTTTTAAGACAGAGTCTCGCTCTGTCATCCTGGGTAGAGTGCTGTGGCATTAGTCTCGCTCACAGCAACCTCAAACTCCTGGGCTCCAGTGATCCTCCTGCCTCAGCCTCCTGAGTAGCTGGGACTACAGGCACACGACATCTGGCCCAGCTAATTTTTTCTATTTTTGGTAGAGAGAGAGTCTTGTTCTTGCTCCAGTTGGTCTTGAACTCCTGACCTCAAGCAATCCTCCCATGTCTGCCTCCCAGAGTGCTAGGATTAGAGGGTGAGCCACCGTGCCTGGCCAGGTTTTACTTTTTAAGAAACTGTCAAACTGTTTTCAAGGTGGGCGTGCCCGTGTACATTTCCACCAGCCTCCAGTGACAGTTCCCCTGGACCCACATCCCTGTCAATTCCCGGAGCTGATTTTAATGTGTGGTTTTGGTTTGTTGAATGGCTGTCTAGCTCTAACTCCCACCTGTGTTAACTCCTAAATATCTCTCTTTCCTCGCTGCCACACCGTCATGTGCTCCATCAACTCTCGCCTCCCAACTGGTCTTCCCACATCTATCTTTCTCACCTTCAGCCCATATTCCGTGGGCCAACCAGAGGGGCCTCTTCATGACACAATCCAATAGTGTTTCGCCTTATGTAAGACCGTGATGTGGTTTTCCAGCCGTGGGAATACGTGTCTGTCAGAATACAACTATAATCCTGTGAGATCTGCCCCTGCCAGCCTCGAGCCACCCCTCTAGCCCCCTGTCCCCAGGGCCCAGCCCCACTGGCCTGCCTGCTGCTCCTTTCATGGTTGGATGCAGCCAGAAAACATGCTTTGTTTGGTTCCTACAGGATATACCCACACAGTTTTATTATTTTTAAAACACTTGACTAAATTGTCAATATTAAAAACATAAAAATCTGTAAAAACATGAGTGGGCCCACATTCCCCACAGGCAGGAAGTGAGCTGGAGCTGGAAGCGGCCCTTTAAGACAGGGTGGGCACCTGCCCGGGCCCCTCCACTCCCTGTCCCCCACCTTCCCCGCTTTTTTTGCACCTGCTCCTCTCTCTACCCAGCTTCGCTAAATTAACACCTGTTCCTCTTTCAGATCTAACCTGAAAAAGGAAAACCTTGGAGTCTCCCTCCTCCCATCTCCAGCCCAGGGCCCTACGTGGCAGGTCCGGGCTCCCTGCTATGTGTCTGCTGCACTTGGCGTTGTGAAATGGGTACATCGATGGGATGTCAACACAAAGCCATTTTAGTCCCCTGGGAGGCAGGGTAGCGGATCGAGGTGGCTACAGCAGCCCCCTAAAGAGGAGGAAAGCACCCATATAAGCTTTTGCCACACGAAAGAGGATTTTCAGGTCTGCAGTAAGAATACAAACTAGGGAGCCAGGTTCAGTCACGATTCTTGAAATGACCTCAGTTGTCGCTCTAGGAAATCAAGCCTGGGGGGCTGAATCGGAGGGGATCTGCCCTCAGAGCCCAGTGGCTTGTGCAGGAAGAGGGGCCTGGGACGAGGGTGCTGAGTCTGTGCCATAAACACCTCTCCCGAGGCTGGAGGTGCACATGGCGGGGGCATGCATAATGCAGGGCTTCTGTGTCACTTTCCTTTTAGGACTCTGTTAGGGAGCCGGGAGGGTGGCCTCCCAAGCTGTCCTGTCCCAGCCTATGAGGTAGAGGGAAGCCCTGAGTCTGGCTCCTCCAAGTGCCCTGTTTCCATGTGACGTGGGAGGGAATGGAACAACCCACATTTCTGGGGAGAGGGACACGGAGCTTGGCTGAGTGTCTGGCTTGAAGGGGGTTGGGGGGGCGTCTGTGCTGGGAAATGAGGGCTCCAAGGGCTGTGGGATTGACCTCCTGCCCCTCGGTGAGGGGTGGGACACAGCACCCCTGCCAGAGGCAAGAAAGGTTAGCGTCAACTGTGGCTTTTACCAGGCCCCAGAAGAACAGACCCCGACAGCTGCCACCAGGCGGTGACAGACATTAACAAGAGGCAGGTCTGCACACAAATGTTCAGAACAGGGTGGGGCGTCGTGGGCACATGACCTGTGCCATCCACAGGGCCCACGTTTGGTTTAATGCTCTGCTGAGACCCTCTTGAAATTCTTTGTCATTTTTGAACCAGAGACGCACATTTTCCTTTTGCTCTGAGCCTAGGAAATTATGTAGCTCGTTCTGCTCAGGAGACACCCGCTGTGTGTTCATCAAGGGTGAAATGGAGGCCAGAGACCCTTTCCCCCGGTGCCACGAAATCATACCCACTGTTTACTTAGGCCTGGGCACCGGCATGAAGGCACCAGGGGGACTGGAAGCAGAGACACCCCAAAGAGACCACATGTTCATCCAAAGAGACTGTTTTGATCATGGAAAGAGTCTGTGTTCACTAGATTGAACTAAATTTTTTTTCTCCTCTCTCCTCCCCTTCTTCCAGCTACAAATGGGGTGGGAGCCCAGGAGGAAGAGCAGAGTATTTACAGACATTATTTGTAGAGGAATAAAGAAGCTACACTTTGCACATCTACATGCACTGTGAATGAATCTATGTGACCCTGCTACAAAGGAATGCATGCATTTCTCTATTTTGCATCCAGATAGCAAGATTGAGGAAAAAACAGCAATAGCCTGATCTTAGAGGAAGAGAAGTAAGAGTGGTTAAAAAAAGAGAGGAATTGAATAGAAAACTTCAGGTGCTTCTGGACTCACAAACCCATGACCTGGCAGTTCCCCAGGCAGAGTAGGAGTGATTAAAATACCTTCCTCTGCAAGTTGGAAGAGAGGATGGTGGTGATAGAAGTTTTGTTCTATTTTAGGGATGGAGTGTATGAAAAGATGGAAAGATGAATAGAAAGTCCCAAGCAACTTCTTCCACGGAGATGAGTCGAGGACCAGGGAACAGAGAATGTTCTGGCCAGTGACAGGAAGGATGGACCAGTAGTCCAGACAGCTCCCTTTACTGGCACTTCTTGTCAGCCTCCAGGGCTGAAACCAGCTTCTGGAAGGAACAGATTTTTCCCGAGAAGGGTGTGGAAACCAACCTTCAGCAAAGAAGAGCTGAAATCCAGCAGAATCAATCCAGTGGGAGAAGATGCCCCATTAGTCCCAGGTAGTTATTTCTTTAAATCTTGCTCCATTCTATATTTCCTTTCCTTAAGCAATTTACATAGTGATTTTCATGAAGAATAGCATTTTTCATAGAAAAAGTTATAGGCTCCAAGGGACCATTGGGGGGTCACCTGGTCCTTCCCTTGCCTCTGAACAGAACTATCTCATGATGATCCCAGACAGAAATCTGTGCTGCTTTTAAGGCTCTTCAAAGCCGAAGCTTCTATACATTCCCTTGAAGCTTATTACAGTGCTCCAGAAAGTTCCCTTTGTGTCTAACTGATCCCTTCTGCTGCAACATTTCCTCTTGTTTGAGGCTCAAAGGAGAGTAAGGCAGGACCCCCAGCTGAGAGCTGACCCTCCTGTCCTGGGGGGAATGTCAGACTTGAGTTAACCAGAGGAAGGACGGCACTACGCCTGACCACCCAGAGAAGCAGGACATTGCTCCCCGTGAGAGTGCAGGCGCTGGACACCCTGTGACATCTTTCTCGGAAGACAATCTCACCTTCTGAGACACCCCGCCAGAGCTCAGCCTGTCACACTGACTCCTGAGGGGTCGAGAAAGCCTGGCTGTTTTCTCCTGAGAGCTACCAGGATCTGAATCCTTTCTTAGCAACACGAGCTACCTTCCTCAAGGTCAGTCTTGCCGTCTATAGGATGATACCTCACATGGTTGTCATGGAAATCAAGTGAGATAATAAACAGAGCACACTTAATACAGTGCCTGGTATGTGCCAAGAACTTGGCAAGTGTCAGCTGTGACTATGTTCTAGAAGAGTCGATTCATTAGATTAACAGATAAACACCCTTAGACCTGCCTCTCTGATTGGTAACCACTAGCCACGTGTGGGTATTTACATTTAGATGAATTAAAATCGAATAAGATTAAAAATGCAATTTCTGGTTGCACCAGCCACATGTGGCCAGTGGCTACTGTATCAGACAATGAAGAGAGAGAATATTTCCGTCAGTGCAGAACATTCTATTGGACAGTGTTGCCTTTGATCAGGTCGAGGCAGGTCCCTGAGGAACAGGATGCAGGGCAGGCAGTTTTTGTTTGTTTGTTTTTTGTTTTTAAGATAGGGTTTCGCTCTGTTGCCTGGGCTAGCAGGGCAGGCATTTTTGATGGGATGAAGTCTGGGGTCCATGGCAGGGTTCCCTCTGGGCACTGAGTGGGAGGCACCACGTGGCAGGAGCTGGGTGCACTGGCAAGTGGGACGGCGGGAGGCTGGGAGCTGCAGACGATCTGAAAGCTCACAGCCTTTCCCCGCTGGCTGACAGCTTCCTGCCCACCCGTGGGTATCCAGGATGTTGGCTCACCCTCCACCTTCCTTGGGCAGCCCGCAGAGTTGTGGTGAGGATGGTCCCTTAGGAGTGAGGATTGGAGAGGGGGTGTGTTTGGAGACTTCCCAGACCCAGGGGAGACTACAGGGTTGGTGCCTTGAGTTTTCTCCGCAGTGTAGCAAGAACAGGCAGTTGCATTTAGTGCTCGTTTGTCCTCCCTGTATGCTAAGTGATCGGCGACACATTGAGGCCCTGGTTGTGTCTGAAGGGCTCTTTTATGAGATCTCCAATAAAGTTCTACACCGATCATGCCTGTTTGGGGAAAAATAATGGCAGTGTGGGGCCAGGAGTTTGTCGGAAGAAATTTCAGCTGGGTGAGCATTTAAGGAACAGGACGATGTCAGCATTTGGAGACAATGAATTAGATGGCTGGATATGTCACCGTAATGATGATGAATAATAAACGACTAGGAGTGCTGTAACTCAGAGTGGGAGAGGACGCTGGGAGCTTTATGGCCTTGTAGTGCCTGGGGAAAGAATGTCTCGGACGTACCTTGGTCTTTTGAAGAGAAAACCTTCTGGAAAAGACACTGTTCCAGAGAAAAAGTCTATTGTCAGAAAAAGTGCCTGCGATTCCTTGAGACAAAAGACCTATGCCTGGAATAGACAATCTCTCCACGCAGCCTCACCCTTCCCAATCCCTCTCCCTGCACCTCGCAAGCTCTTGCCAGCCAGAATTAGGACAGCTGCGGGGACAAGCTGCATCCCCACCCTCTCAAAGGGTGGCCTTCCGACCCCTTCTCTACAAGCGGGGCTCAGGCCCCGTGATCCCTGAGCTCGGTGTGCGACTGCCACCGTTAGAAGGGCTAACAGCTGGGAAAAAGGCTTAAAGAGCTTCGCGAGCGCAGGGGGCCTGCTATTTTTATTAGGGTCCAGGGGTTGCCTTCTCAGCATCCATTCAGAGCAACTCCTGGAAAAGACAAGCTTCAGAAATAAAACGGACCTCAGGTCTGCGAATCGATGTTGATCTTTAATCATTTATTCATGGTCGTCTGGGAAGCAGGGAGAGGCACAGCCTGCGTGAGAAGGCGCCAAAGGTGGCATCTGCAGCCTGGCCCCCCTTGCCAAGCCATGTGCGGGCACCTCCCACTTTAAACACCCCTGGACTCCCCTCTCCTCCCAGCTCGGCCCATTCCTGGGTTCTCCAAAAGCGGTTTCTCCATCAGCCCTCTGCACTCCCTGCACCCATCCCTCCCACGCCTGTTTGTCCCCCTGTGCCCTGTCTCTGCTGAAAAGCCAAGCGGGATGCAGCAACAGCCTGGGAGCGGCTAGTGTGAGTGGTGTCCTGGGTTCTGGGCTGTCGGGGTGGTCCCTGGTTGCCTGGCACCCAGCCTGGGTGGTTTAGGGCAGGGGAAACTTTGTCTTGGTAGGTGAGGATTTACATAAAGGAGGTGGCTGGGGATGGATTTGGGATTGGATAGAGGGTTTGTGTATCAGAAAAACAAACACTTTTTCTTCTCTGACAGTCAACACTCAACACGCCTCTGTGATCAGGACGTGTGGGGATTTCTCCCCAGCAACAACCAGTTCTCCAGTGGACACCAGCTGAGTGTCCTATACTTGGATTCAATTCTGACACTGTCTACCTGGAGGTAGCGCCAGATCCCACAGGGTGAGGGCTCAGTCCCCCGAGCTTGTCCCCACTTCAGGTGACGATCGCAAGCCCCAGGCTGTTTGGCCTGTGCCATAAATCAGGGTGCCCACAACCCTCTTCTTGGGTTCCATTCATTTGCTAGAGCGGCTCACAGAACTCACTTTACTTACGTTTATCCATTTATTACAAAAGATATTATAACACAAAGGGTTCAGATGAACAGTTGGATGAAGAGATACATAGGGTGAGGTTTGGAAGGGTCCCCAGTGCCGGAGCTTCTGTCTGCATGGAATTGGTGGGAGCCCCCCTCCCGGCACCTGGATGTGTTAAAAAATCAGAAGCTCTCTGAATCCTGTAGTTCAGGGATTTTATGGGGGCACGATTGACTATTAACTCCATCTCCAGCTCCTCTCCCCTTCTAAGAGTCACCTCGGGACAACAAAAGACATTCCTATCACCCAGCAAATGCCAATGAGTTAGGAACTCAGTGTCAGGAACAGGGTCAAAGACCAAATATTAGAAGCAAAGACAGCTGGGGTAGCACGTGTCTGTAATCCCAGCTACTTGGGAGGCTGAGGTGGGAGGATGGCTTGAGTCCAGGAGTTCGAGGCTGCAGTGAGCTATGATTGTGCCACTGCACTCCAGCCTGGATGACAGAGTGAGATCCTGTCCTCCCCACAACTGAAAAAAAATAAAAATAAAAAAAAAAAGCAGCAAAGATGCTCCTAGCACCCCTATTGCTCAGGAAACTACAAGGGTTTTAGGAGCTCTGTGCTGGGAACTGGGTCAGAAACCAAATATATGTTTCTTGCTATGTCACAGAATCACAGTTTGGGTTAGTAATACGTTGTCATGTGTCCACAAAAGCTGGACCGCAGGGGAGAGGTAAACAACCTTGGCTGTCAGTTTGGCTGTGTGATGAATGGACGCCGAATGGACAAAGACAGAGTCTAAGAAAACAGAAGTGTTTTCTCCAACCCTTTGGCCTCTCTTCTGCATTAAATGTTGGCTTGTTCCCATCTGGGTCCTGCAGGTATCCCAGCACCGTAGACCTGAGCACTGTCTCTACACCAAGACCCCTGTGAGGCTCACACTGCCCCTGCCCCATCCCAGCCACCTACAGGGACAGGCAGCAGGGCTGGGGGCAGGAAGTGCCTAGAAGGCCGCCAGGGCTTGGGTCCTAATCCTGGCTCAGCCGCTCGCGTGCTGTGGCCTTGGTAGGTCCCTTCTTTATGGGTCCTCAGTTTCCCCACTTCTCCTTGGTTCATTCTTCAGTTCTGGGCTCCTGTGCCAATTAAGACCTCAATGAAGAAGTTGGGCAACTCCGTTTAAGTGTGACACGTAGACCACCAGGGACATTTGTGTAGAGAAGGACAGAATGGGGTGGGACATGGAACTATACTGACCAAGTTTGAGTCTTGGCTCTGGAACTTCTTAGCTGGGTCATTCTGGACCTGGTAATTGAATTCTTACTAAGTATCTTAGTAACTTCATCAACAAAAAGGGCCCAATTACAATATCTACCTCGTGGAGTTGTTGTCATAATTTGATCAGTTAATACATGTAGGCACTTGGCAGGCAATCAGTAAGTGCTAGTCACTATCATTACCATTATAATAATTGTTATTTTCCCTCCTGCTCCCTGTCCTAGGGCATTTGTTTCTTTGAATGACACCGTCATCCAGTGGCGTTGCTAGAGCTGGCTGGTGAGAGCATTTGTTACGCCTTTGGAAATTTTGCCAGCTGGTTGATGTCATGTTCTAGCTTGAGATAGGTTTCTGTGGGAATATTTACACCACAGAAATCGGCAGATGCTACAAATCCGGTCTCCCCTGCACCAGAGAGCTGGTTGTTGAACATGTACCAGCACTCTACTGCCACATCCATCCACCCTGCTGCCTATGCCAGAGACAAGACATTGGAGGAAAGGTTGGGGTATGTGTCACCCCGCTACCTCCCTGCCTGGCCGTGGTTCTGACAGTCTTCTCCTGACTAGCACCCTGTCCTATGGCTGGGCTGGCAGCAGCTTGTTTCTGGTGCTAGACCCTGGTGCTCCCCTCCATTAACTCGGCTCACACCTCTGCACTTGACTGCTTGCTAAGCTCTGTTTGGCTGGGCCTCTGCGTGTGTTCCCCTCCAGCTCCCACGTCAGCGTGGCTGCCACCTGCAGATTGGGCTTGTGCCTGGACACCTCCCTGGGACTCACCTACACCTCCCGGCAGCTGCTCCTCCTTGCCCGGGGGCATTCTCTGAGACTGCTCTACA
Source organism: Avahi laniger (assembly GCA_963575035.1). Taxonomy (NCBI): domain Eukaryota; kingdom Metazoa; phylum Chordata; class Mammalia; order Primates; family Indriidae; genus Avahi; species Avahi laniger. The sequence goes on along the minus strand of CAUYSK010125243.1, from coordinate 6,295 downwards.
GCCAGGGCATTATCACCTCCTGGGAGTTGTCCTTAGTTTGGGTCCCACCAAGGGCTCCCAGCCTGGGCCCCCCGTGCATTCCCAGCCCTTTCACTGACCCCACAGGGAGCCAGACGGTTCCAGGTGGCCTGTGCCCCCAAGGGGTGGGAGGCCATCCAAGGGGCCAGCCCTGGGGCTGGGGACCTTGATGCGGCCAATGGGGAGGGCAGAGGAGGCCATTCTGCTTCCCACCCCTGGAGGGCAGAGGTCTGGGCCGTGGTGGGGACGAAGCCTGGCCGGGTAGCCCTGGCTCTCAGGATTCTAGGATCTTGGACACCACGTCCGCTTTGAAGGGGAGAGGCCTCTGAGAGCAGTCTGTGGCTGCTCATTTATTATCGATGAGCCCAGGCAGCCTCTCCAAGCAGCTCCACTCCGTATGTAAATTCCAATCTGGCTTCTGGGCAGCAGGGACCTGGCACAGGCCCATGTGGCCATGGCTGCCTGGACATGGCTGGACTGAAGGGAGTAACACGTTCCTCCCTGACCCAAAAGGGCCTCGAATCACAATGCAGACATGCCCTGTTTCATTTCAGGTTGATGGTTGGGGACAACTCCTTTTTTGCCATCCAGGGACACCTGTAGCCGATGGGTGGGGAGGGTGTCCTATTGCAGACGGTGGCAAACTGCCATGGGTGCCCACGAGCTCTGCCCCGCCCCAGTGGTCCTCCTGGACACATGGCACCGCTTCGAATTTCAGTGCTGAAAGAAAAATGTCATCCTGTGGTTTGTGCACAGCGTGAGATGGGACAGAAGAGGGGGATGGCTAAGGATGCACCTGGCTGCCATGCGCCACAGGTGGCTTTCTAAGTTAAAATTAGATAAAATTTAAAATGCAGCTCCTCGGTCACATGAGCCACATTTCAAGTGCTCCACAGCCACAGGTAACTGGTGGGTGCCGTATTGGGCAGCAAGGGGGCTCCCCAGGGCCACCCCTCTGCAGAGCCTGCATGGTTCAGGGAGTGTCGCAGCCCTGGGACTGCCCGGAGCAGAGCGCATGTGCCCCGTGAGAATGGCCAGCGGGTCTGCAGGGAATCGGTATGTTTGGCTATTATGGCCTAAATTGTGTCCTCTCAAAATTTATCTGCTGAAGTCTCAACCCCTAGTGTCCCAGAACATGGCTACATTTGCAGATAGGGTCTAAAAAATGTAGCCACCTGCAGCCCACCCCCAGAGTGTCTTATTCCATAGGTCCGCTCTGGGCCTAGGAATGCACATTTTAAAAACTCTCAAAATGATTTTTAAAGAACTTTTTATTTTGAATTAATTGAAAGTTACAGAAAAACTGCAAAAATAGTACAGAGAATTCCCATATATCCCTCACCCAGCTTCCCCTCTAGCGAACATCGTGTATAAGCACAGTGGAAGGATCAAATTCAGGGAATTAACACGGCTATGATGCCATTAACTAAGTTACGGACCATATCTGCATTGCGCCATTTTCTGCATCGGTGTCTGTTTTCTGTTCCAGGATCCCACCCATAGCACATTGCACCGAGTTGTTATTTCTCTTTATTCTCTTCCAATGTGAAATCCCCAGCTGATTCTGACACGGTGGTTCAGGGACTTCTCCCTGGGAGACACTCGCCTATTTGTCCTGGGAGATAGCAAAACGCTGAGGGACCTGGGATGGGCACGTGCTGATGAAGAGACAGAGAAGGTCCAGGAGAGGTGGTGTTTCAGGAGAACAGGCTTCCATGGGGCATAGGTGTGTGTAGGTGTGCACGCATGTCCATATGCACGTGTGTGTAGTGCATGCACACGTGCATGTGTGTGCACATATGTGCATGTGTACATAGTTGCATGTATCTCTGTGTGCATATCTGCGGGCACCTGTGTGCATTTATGTGCGCACACGTGTTTGTGTGCATGTGTCCATATGTGTAGTTGCTCATGCGGGTCTGTGTATGTGTGTGCGTTTGTGTGTAGTTGGGGAGGTGAAGGCTATAGCATGAGGCCAGGGGAAGCTTCCAGAGAAAATCCACAGTCTCTTCACTGCCAAATAAATATTTAGTGTAATAGCAAAAGACTAATGTCAAAGATGTTTAGAAGCAAGGTGAAAGGAAAATTGTGTACACCACCACAAGTGGGGGAGGCGCAGGCTGTGTAAGGTGGGATTGAAGCATCCTAATTCCCAAATTTTCGGGCTCCTCTTTCATGAGGCTGGGGATATGAATTAACCTCAGGTTTGTTAGGTCAAGAATCCATGCTAAAAATGTAAGATTAGCCACTAAAATACTAGCATAGAATGCACAACTTCCAAAATGGTCGCGTTGAAGCAAAGGGAGCAGTCGACTAACATTCTCGGAGATTTTGAGGCGTGCTGGTGGCTCTGAGTGAATTCTCCCCGCATTCTTCCGCGTGAGGCTTAGTTTTTATCTTCACTTCGCAGAAGGGAAGGCAGAGGCCCGGAGAGATCAGTGGCGTGTAAAGCTGTGGCGGGCCACCAGCTTGACCCATGGAGCCAGGATGGTGGGCCAGGCAGCTCAGCTCTGTGACCTTTGAGCTCATTGTCATTCTTTAGAAAACAAGGAGGAAGAAGCAAAGGGAAAGTATGGAAATCAGAAACACCCAGGGCAGGGACTGCTCTAGCGCTGCTGCCGACCGAAGGCTGGAGAGAAGGCAGCTGGGGCTCGGGGCCTACATGGCAGCACGAGGGTGTGTCAGGGGTGGGGGTGGGTGGGGACGGGGCCCCAGTGCAGGCTCCCAGCCCACCGCGCCTCACTGCTCACCCGACCTCCCAGCCCGGTGGGTGAGTGTCCCTAACGCTAGTAAAAGGCAGAAAAATAAAAAAGACTGTCAGAGTTTTTAATAATAGAAGAGATAAATCACTGGCATAAGACTAGAGACCCCCAGACCCCCTTCAGCTTTGCAGATCTCGAAAGCACAGCGGCAGAGCCTGGGGCGCCCCTTCCTGGGGAGCGAGACTTTGAAGGCTCGGTGGCGGCTCACCCAGCCAGCCACCACGGCAGGTCGTTTTCGAGATTCATTTAAGCAATATTTGCCTCTCTGCCACGATAAACAAATCTGAACCTGTTTCTGAGCGTAAGTCATGGAGGGACGTAAGGGCAGAGAAGATACTTATTCGCCTCCCGCATGAGTGGGGCCTCCCGTTCCGCAACGAGGCCGTTCCGATATCTCCAGGCACGTATTTCGCAAAAGTAATACATGTTTATTAGCAAAGCTTTAGAAAATATGGAAAAGAACGAAGAGAAAATTAAAAGTCGCCTATAATTTGGAGACAACTCCCATCAGCACTTCTATGTACACAAACATATTTTTAAGAAATGTGAATGAAGAAACATTTATCACATGTATTATGCATGTAACTGTGTATGTATTATGCATGTGTGTAATGTATGTATTTGGGGATACATATATACGAGGAAAACGTTAAAGAGAAAGCAGAGGAGTAATTAACATAAATTAAAGATCGTGATTAGCTTTGGGGGTGGGGTGGGCTGCTGTGATGGGGGAGGGGCAGACAGGAGCCTTTCAATGAACAGGCCACGGTCTCATTTCAAGCTGGTTGGTGGCTGTTTGGGTGTGTGTTATTCTTTAAAGTGTATGCCAAGGTTGTACACACCTTTTGGTGCGTGATATATTTTCCAACTAAACCATTTTGGTTTTATGGCATTTGTTGTTTTTTTTTTCTTTCCCACTTTAGTTCTTCAACAAACCATTCAGCAAGCACCTCTTATGTGTCAGGTGCTGTTCTAGGCATGGGATCCATTGAGGCTCGACACAGACAAAGAACCCTGTCCTGGGAGCATGTGTCTGAGTGAAGGAGAGAGACAGTGTTCAGGAGTATGGATGTCAAACCAGGAGGGCCAAGGGAGTGGTTTGTAATTTTCACAGGACAGTAGGGAGTCCTTAGGAGAAGGCAACGTTGGACTAAAGACCTGGGGGAGGTAAGTGAGGGAGCCACTTGGCTACTGAGGGAAAGATCACTCCAGGAAGCAAAAACAGCTGGTGCAAAGGCCCTGGGGCAGGAGGCTGCGGGGATGTTTGGGAGCTGGAAGCTAGAAGGAGGCCCCAGTGTTAGAGCAGAGGGAGGAGGAGGGGAAGAGAGAAAAGACAAGATGCGGAAGGATCTGCAAGCTTTCCAAGGTTGGCTTTTTCTTAAGTGAAACAGGTGTTATGAGCAGAGAGCTGCCTCCAGCTGGCTTCTGTTTTCCCAGGGCTGTGGGAAGGAACTTGCATGGAGCAAAGGCAGAAGTAGCTGGCCCCCTGAGGAGGATCCCACAGTCTCCTAGAGAGACAGCAATGGGTGTGGCAAAACGCAGCCTGTTCTGACTCTATCTTGACGATAGAGCCCACGGGATTCCTGTTGGACAGGATGTGTGAGGAAGAAGAGCCAGAGGTGCAGCCATGAGTTTGAACCTGAACGGCAGGAGGATGGGGTTATGATTTTGGGGCTGGGGAAGCCCAGGGGTCCCGTTTTGGGCTCGCTGTGCAGCTGGAACACTGGAGTGAGAGGGATGGGGAGGTGGCTGTGTGGTCGCACCAGGAGCCCTGAGTGGTGGAGAGAAGGAGTAAGGGCTGAACACGTGACCACAGTGCGGCGAGGAGGAGAGGCCTCCGGGGAGGTGGGAGGAGCAGACGAGAATCTGGGTCCCGCGGCTGAGCGAAGGGGCACCCAGAGGATGGAGCTGCTGCTGGAGAGTCAACGCCATCCAAGCGTGGGGCCACTGGTCATTGTGGGGACCCTGGCTGTGGTGGATGTAGTGACTCGAAGAGTGGTTTCCCAAAAGGTATGTCCAAGGCCTAATCCCCGGAACCTGTGAACATCACCTTATTTGGAAACAGGATCTTCGCAGATGGAACTGAGGTGAGCATCTGGAGATGAGATCATTCTGGGTTTGGGGGGGGCCTAAATCTAATGACATGTCCTTATAAAAGGCAGAAAAGACACACACACACACACACACACACACACACACACACACGGGGTCTGCGACGATGAGGCACAGGCTGGAACGATGCAGCGGCAGGCCAGAGCAGGGACAGAGTGTGGGACAGACTCTCCAATTCTCCCTCAGAGCCCCCAAAGGGACCAACCCCCCCCACACTGTGACTTTGGCCTTCTGGACTCCACGCTACGAGAGAGTGAATTTCTGTTGTTTTAAGCCACCCAGTTTACGGTAGTGTATTAACAGCAGCTGCAGGAAACAACCACAGTGGAGTAGTGGGGGCTCAACCCCGAATGGGGAGAGGGGTTGGGGCCAGGAACTGGGGTGCTGATTGGGGGAGAGCGGAGTCAGGACAGGGTTTGGGGCTGTGGGTACAGATGCTGGTGTGCATATGGTGGTAGGGGTCTTGGGGGGTCCCTCCAGTCTGCTTCCATTTACCCAAAACAGCATGACTGTTTCCTATGTCTTCATATTTTATATCATTTTGGAATATTTACTATAAACCAATGGATTATTAAAGACCATTTCATTATTGATCTGGTGGGACATTCTTACCCTTTGATTGCGAATTAATTTTCCGCCATTCCCTTGAAATGCCCAGGGCTCCCTGACACTGCGTGGATACCCCTTCTCTGGGAGCTGAGAGAGGAGCTCGGCTTGGCGGGCTCCGTGGCCAGCGCGGACAGGTGCCCGGTGCCCTGGTCCTGGAACAGTAATTTACAGCTGTCAGGATTTCTTGCAATGGCCTCACATGGTTGTTTAAAATTCCAGAATTTAATCATCATACATGGCATAAAAGTAAGGGCAGCTGAGAGAGAGGGAGGACAGGAAAATGTTAATGTAATCACACAAGACCACAGGCCACAGTGTGAGGTGGGGAGTGCATTTGTGCCGCTGGCTGGGCAGAGTGGATTCCGGCACGCGAGCTGATTGCTGTGCATGGTGGGCACCCGAGTGCCTGCAAACCCTGTGCTCCATCTGTCTGGGCACGGCCAGGGCAATGAGACCGTCCCACCAGGGATGGAAAGCCAGCCTGCCACGGACTAAGCGTTTGTGTCTTTCCAAAATTCATGGGTTGAAGCCCTAAGCCCTGATGTGATGGTATTAGGAGGTGGGACCCCCAGAGGTGATGCGGTCATGAGGGTGGAGCCCTCATGCAGGGGATTAGCGCCCTTGTAGGAAGAGACACAGGAGAGCTTGCTCTTTCTCTGCCACCTGAGGAGACGTTGCCACTTCTGGTCCAGGAAGAGGGTCTTCACCAGCATCCAGAACTGTGAGAAGTGAATGTCTGGGGTTAAAGCCACCCAGTCTGTGGCATTTTGCCAGAGCAGCCTGAGCTAAGACAC
>CAUYSK010125242.1:0-36794 GCA_963575035.1 Avahi laniger | reverse complement strand
TGAATATTCTTTTTTTTTATTTGAGACAGAGTCTCACTCTCTTGCCTGGGCTAGAGTGCCGTGGCGTCATCCTAGCTCACAGCAACCTCAAACTCCTGGGCTCAAGCGATCCTCCTGCCTCAGCCTCCCGAGTAGCTGGGACTACAAGCATGTGCGACCATGCCCAGCTAATTTTTTTTTTTCTATATATTTTTAGTTGTCCAATTGATTTCTTTCTAATTTTAGTAGAGACGGGGTCTCGCTCTTGCTCAGGCTGGTTTCGAACTCCTGAGCTCAAAAAATCCGCCCACCTCGGCCTCCCAGAAAGCTGGGATTACAGGCGTGAGCCACCGCGCCCGGCCTGAATATTCTTGATATAGTCTATTTCACATTCTTTTTTTTTTTTGAAGTCACAGAGTATCACATTCTTTATTTTTGTGATTTTAGTGTATAGCTACTAATTATTGAGTACGGTATTTCTTAGGAACATTTGTTTGTTGACTCTAGCTTTCATATACAGTAACTTTAAAAATTGCCTTAATAAAAACTCAAACTATTATCAAAATAAGTAAAGAAATCTAGTGATCTCCGCATTTAACTTAGTATGTATTATGCTGACACAATATTTTTAGAGGAGAACAATTTATTAGATGTAATTTTATTTGTATTTTATGTGCTCCTTAAGAGTAGAATACAAAGGCATATTTATTCCTGATATGATAGTCAATATAATTTTCAAGTAGTGCTACAAGTAGATGGCATTTTTGCTAACTATATTTATTTATTTACTTAAAAATAGTACTTTTAACACTTTAAACTTCATTAAATATTTTAAAATTTTAAATTAACAGCATACATTTTTAACCAGTACTGCTTCATTTTTAAAAAAACTTATACCTCCATGTGATAGATAAAATAATCTCTTTCTTTAGTGTCATTTGAAATTTTAAAATGAATAAAATTCTGTAATTAAAACTAAATCAAAGCAATGGGACAGATGGCTGCTTTATTTTTAAATTTCCTCTCCTCCTTCCCCCTTCTCCTTTGGATATTCTTATATATATATATCACACTTTCCAAACTCAATTTGTAGAGAATTTGGAACATGGAATGGTGTTAGGAAGAAAATAAAACCATTGACAATGCATTATCCAGAGATAATCACTTTAACATTTGTTGCTTCTTATATAGCCTTTTTTATAATGCAGTGTATGATTTCTACATACGTATAATTATGTATTTATTTTATAGCCTTATATAGCCTTTTTCATAATGTAGTATGTGATTTCTACATATACATGCTTATGTATTTATTTTTTAAAATTACAGCTCATAACTCATGCAGTTTCATATTCTATATTTTAGTCAAATATTGTCAGCATTTTTCTGGTCATTAAATATTCCTCTGAAAGTTTTAATGACATCCTATAGAGGTACTGTAATTTATCCAGACCTTTCTTTGTTAGACATTTAAGTTTTCAAATTATTTTCTATTTTAAATATTGCTGAGATAAACATTATTACACTAAAATATTTGTGTTATATAACTATTTATAAATTCATGGAAGTGGAATATCTATATGCCAAGTATAAATGCCGTATAAAACAATAGATATTTCATATGGGAAATTCAGTGAATTGAAAACAGTTTAGAGAAAAAACCCTAGGAAAGAAGGAGAGTACCCAGAAAACCCATTGTTTAATATTTTATTATCTATCCTTAAACTTATTCACATTCAGATAATTTTAAAATTAAATTTTATTCTTTTACAGATTTGGGATTACATTATGAAAACTCATGTGTAATATCACTTTTTTAAATAACAATAATTTGTAAAAAAAAAAAAAATTCCATGCCATCAAATAGTATTTGGCAGCATCATTAGTAATGTCTATGTAATATTCCACTGATAAATTATTCCACAATAAATTATTTAAATGGATTGATGAAAATTTAAGTCTTTTTCAACATTTCAAAAGTATAAGCTGCCTTGCAGTAGATATCCTTAATTATTTGTTTTTGTGTATGTTTCTGATCATTGCTTTGCCATGAATTCCTAGAAGTAGCATTTCTCAGAGAAAATGAACATATGTTGCTGAAGACTAGGAAAAATGGATACTATAGTGCTGGTAGAAGTATTAAATTAGTTTAGCCTTTTTGAAGTGCATTTGATAGTTATGTTTTCAGTGTTTATATTTAACATCATCCATCCAGATTTATTTTGGTATTTTCTGTGAATTGGGATTTAACTTAATCCTATTCTTAGTAGTTAAGTAGCTACAACTGAATTCATTCTTTCTCCAAAGAGATTTTAAAAATGTCATTGATGAATTTATTGGGTTCTTAGTCAAACATTTCACATTTACAATTCATTTGCAACTGTATACCTGATGCACTAGGAAAACAAGGGTGGGAAACAAGACTCAGAAGCCATTATACATCATCGCTCTCTTTTGGCTGTTACAGAAAATGGTCAGGTTAATAAAAACAGATTAGGACCTGGTTGATAAGGTATTACCATAACTTGCTTGTATTAATAATTCCTCACTTTTTGAGTTTGCGTTGCATTATTCTAACCTCTTAGTCATATTATATGTCCCCGTTGGTTTGACACATCACAGTTCTCCCAAGCTATGGTCCTAACTGTACACTACTAGTTGTTTGGGGGCTGTTTGTTGCTCTACTATCAATTTGCTTTTTAATTATTTTGATTTTATAATATAGTTTAACATCTTGTAGTCTTTTTTTCAAAAACAATTAAAATTTTCTATTTTTTCTGAATAGCTTATTCTGAATATTATTCACAATAATTATATCAATTACCAAAAATTTCCACTGCATTAAATCTATAGAATAGTTTGAGGGAGGGAAAATTTTTTATGTTAAGTCTTACTACTTAGGAACATGTTGTGTTGTTTGATTTATTCAAGTTGTTTATGTCCTCATCTAAGTTTTTTAGTTTTCTTTTTGTGAATTTCATACATTTCTATTTGCCCTTTTTCTTAAGTTTTTAATGTATTTTTTGTTTATTATGAAGGAGTACTCATTCCTATTTTCAAACTTGTTATTACTTATAATTAAGAAAACTATTGATTTTTATATATGTACTTGAAAATCAACCTCCCTACTGAACTTTTTATTAGTTCTGTTTCTCAGTTAATACTTTGGTTTTTCTTGGTAGGTACCTAGAATTTTTGTTATTCGTGAGTGTATTGTATATCTGTTTTTGAATAGAACTTTGAGAATGCTTAAAATGAAAAGGAGACATTGGCATCCTTGTTTTATTTTGATTTTAGTAGGAATGTTGTTAATATTTACATTAAACATATTAACTCTTGTTTTGAGATACATGTTCTTTCTCACAGTAGAAAATTTCTATTTTTACTAAGTTTTAAAAATCAGAATTATTTTATTTTTTGCATTTATCAGTGAATGTAATATGACCATATAATGCTATGACCTGCTGATGTTTTGTATTATGTTAATAATATTACTAATATTAAGCCATCCTTGGATTTTAGGAATAAGTCTGCTTGGCCATGTCAATTGCTCTTTTAATATACAACTATTTTTAATTTGTTAGTATTTTGTTTAATGGTTTTACATAATTGGTCATAAGTTAGTCAGTTTCCTTTTTGGAGGGCTATCTTTGTTTCCTTTCTTTACCTCCCCAAAGGTTGATTTTTTTTTTATAAGTTCTAGTTTATTTACTTGAATTTATTTTGTTTGATGATCAAAGCATTTAAGATTTAAATTTGCTCTTGATTACAACTTAATTCTATATCCCACCCAAATTTTTTCTTTTTTTTTTTTTTTGAGACAGAGTCACTCTCTGTTGCCCGGGCTAGAGTGCCGTGGCAAGGGCCCAGCTCACAGCAACCTCAAACTCCTGGGCTTAAGCAATCCTTATGCCTCAGCCTCTCAAGTAGCTGGGACTACAAGCATGCACCACGATGCCCAGCTAATTTTTTATGTGTATATATTTTTAGCTGTCCAGATAATTTCTTTCTATTTTTTTTTAGTAGAGACGGAGTCTCGCTTTTGTTCAGACTGGTCTCGAACTCCTGACCTCGAGCGATCCTCCCGCCTCGGCCTCCCAGAGTGCTAGGATTACAGGCCACCGCGCCCAGCCACTGTGCCCAGCCTCCAAATTTTAATATTAATATCTCCTTGTTATTTTCTATATAGCTTCTAATTGTATGTAGTAATGATATCCTTTAGATTAGAATTATTTAGGAAAGAGTTTATTATATTTTTAGTTGGTTGAATTATTTTTCTTTAAAACTTTTCTCATTACTTTCAAATTTTAATCCATTTGGTTCATAAATCCATGGGAGTTATGATTTGTAGTAGTTTTTTATGCCTTAATATAGGGTCAGTTTTGTTTTCGTGGACACTTGGAAAATATATATTCTTTGTAGGCAACATAATGTAATACACATTGTTTTAGTGAAGAAGAAAAACCAACTGTTTTTCTTCCAACTACTCTCCCTTCCAACACTTCCGTGCCCAAATGTGTGAGAATTTTCCCCACACGTTCCAGTTCTCCTACTCTCAGACACCAACTGAGTGTCTTACAATTCTTTTGTGACACTACCTACCCGGAGTTAGTGCAGACCTCATGGGTTAACGCAGTCTCCCAGTCTTCCCTTCAGTTCAGATGTAAGTCAAGAATAAGTGGGTCCCTAGGTTACCACAGTACTGTCCTACTTGCCTACAAATCAAGGGTTCCCATGACCCTTTCTCAGGTTTGATAGTTTGCTATGACAGCTCACAGAACTCAGGGAAACATTAACTTAACAATTGCCAGTTTATCATGAAGAATATGATTAAGATGAACAGCCAGGTGAAGGGGTCCATAGGGCGAGGTCCAGAAGGGGCCCGAATACAGGAGCTTTCTTCCCCATGCAGTTGGGGCGTACCTCCCTTCTGGCACGAGGATGCCTTCACCAACTCAGAAGCTCTCTGAGCCCCAGGCTTTAAAGATTTTTGTGGAGGCTTCATCACATACATATGATTGATTATTAACTCAATATCCAGCTCCTTTCCCTTCCTTTAAGGATGACTGATGGCTGAGGCTGCAAGTTCCAAGCTTCTAATCGTGACTTAGTCTTTCTGGTGGCCAGGCCCTATCTCGGAGCCCACTGAGAGTCACCTCATTAGAATAGCAGGTGTTTATATCACAGGGAATTCCAAGAGATTTAGGCTTTCTTTGTCAGGAACCAGGGTCAAAGACCAAATATCATAACACAAGATTATCCTAGCCACCTCTGTGGCTTAGGAAATGACAGGGGTTTTAGGAAATGACAAAGGTTTTAGGAAATGGCATCAAAGACCAAGTATCAGGACAAAAAATGCTCTTAGCTTCCCTGTCAGAAGAGTAGAAGGGTTTTAGGAACTCTGTGTCAGGGACTGGATTTTGTTGTTTGACCCTTTGTCTTCTTATAGATGATTTTATCCTATTTAAAATTATTCTTATAATTGATATGTTTTTTATGCTGTCCATTTTTGTGCTTCTTTATTGTTCTCTTTATTTGTTACTCTTTAAGGGACTTCAAGGAACTTGGAACAGAGGGTAGACACACATATATCTTATTATTTCACATTTAGTATTATAAATTTATTTGGTTTTCTGTATCCTTGTTTGTTTTTTGCCTTCTTTATCCTTCTAAGACTCAAAAAACCCCCCAACATTCTTTTAGTTCTGTTGTGTTTCTGTCAAGTCCTCCTTTTAAAAAAAATATTTTTTCCTATTATAATGCAGTGTTATTTGGCACATAGAGATTTGTTACTTTTCTGTGCTCTTTTTGCATATACCCTTCCCATGTTTCTTTTGCAATAATCACATTTATCCCCTTCAGTATATTTTGCCCTGAATTCTGTTTTTTTATTGCCTTGGTTTGAATTTGTTTGATGTTATCTTTGCCTATTTTTTTTCATACATAGAGATTGGATTTTGTTGTTCACCCCTTGGTTTTTTAGTAGATGATTTTACCCTATTTAAAATTCTTCTTATAATTGATATGTTTGGTTTTTTTATGCTTTCTATTTTTATGCTTCTTTATTATTCTCTTTGTTATTCTTTAAGGAACTTCAAGGTGTAGTGCAATACTTCTTTTAGCTGTGGGATCCAAAATGTAAAAATGCCCACAAGAAATAGATCATGACACGTATTCTGCATTGGATTTTTCTCAGTCTTGTTCCATCGGCCTTAAATTTAATAGAGATTCCTTTCAGATTCTGAAAGGAAATTGTCTATTGTGAGTTTTCTTTTATTACATATATTTGTAAGTATTTAACTAGGGAGTTAGTAGAAACTATAAAGGAGCTGTTTAGGTAGGTATGATTTTTTATGAAACTATCATTTAAGTGTTAGATTAATACAACAGAAAGTGAATCTTGGTTTAACATCAATAGAATTAGAAGAAGAATGGGACCATTTGATAAATGGGACCAACCATTCTATTTTGATAAACTAGAATTCGACACTGTAGCAATTATGACTAGCAGTGTAGTTAATATTGCGGTCCTCAGTTCCATTTTAAATTCATTTCAGCGATGGTGCTGATGACCAAAGAAAATATTTGCAGGGGAAACTTCAAATACTTCAGCTGGAAGTATTTTTTTAATGAATTGTCATACTCAGTTGAAATGAGGAAGTACAGTATTAATCAGGAGAGTAACTTACTGTCTGTATTTTTTTTTTTCTTTTTTTGATTGGGGCTTGCTGGCTAGGAGAGTATTTAAGTGTTAGGTTCTAGAAAATGTGCGCAACAGAGGTTCCTGGGCACAAGCGATCCTCCTGGCTCAGCCTCCCAAGTGCTGGGACTGCAAGTGCACACAACCACGCTAATTTTTTTATGTCTTGTAGAGATAGGGTCTCGTTATTTTGCCCAGTTTGGTCTTGAACTCCTCACCTCGAGATCCTCTTGCCCCAGCCTCCCAAGTGCTGGGATTACAGGTGTGGGCCACTGTACCTGGCCTTTCCTTTTCATTTCTTTAGGTGATTTTATTGAATACTTAGTTTTCTCTTAAATGAATGATCTTAAAGTTAAACAATTTTAAAATATTTATATTTCTTACAGTGTTCTTAATTGTAAAGAGAATACTGCCTTTGGAATGCTGAATTTGAGGATTTATGTCACTAAATAGTGCTATATCCGTTTTGATCCATCTCTCCCTTTCATCCCCCCCATTGCTTAAAAGGCATTTGCTCAAATTACCACTAGATGGCAGTCTTGCATTTTAGTGACTTGGAGTTTTAGTAGCAAGCTTCTCTTTATTCTCTCCTGGTCTCCATCTCTCGTAGATACGTGAGGATTTTTAAATACCTTCTTACATAAATCGAGCATATTTGGAACGAGGCAACAAAGTAGAATTTTGGACTCTAGTCTGTAGCATTTCCTCTCCCCATTCCATACCTCAAAGCTGAGCTGAGCTATTCCTTGACTCTGGGAAAGTCTTCCCCTGACTCCCTAGACTAGATTAGTCCCCCTGACAAATGTTCCCTGTAATTTTTTTCCTTTTGGGGTTCTCTTTACAGTTTTGTTTTATGTTATTTATGTATGTGGCTGATTAATCCTTTTCCTGTTACCCCTAACCCCCTAAAACTTAAATTCCTTGAGAGACAAAGAACAGTGTTCTTTCGTTGACATCTTCAACATTTATAGCATGGCATTTAGTAGATGTTCAGTAAATATTTGTTAAATGTATAAAATAATGTTAAGACCCCAGCTCAATTTATAATCATCAACTTTTTCTAAATGTTTTATTTTGAAATAGTTTCAAATTTCAAGAAAAGTTATATGCTTTATCCACATGTTGAGCATCTTTAGGTATATTTTCTACGAACAATGGCATTTTTCTTTATAACTACAGTACAACCATCCAAATCAGGAAATTGTCATGAATCCTGTCTAATCCTACCCCCCCATCCCCCAATTTACGTTTCACTTTTTTTCCTCAGTTAAAAGGGTTCAGCTCAAAACCACATGTTGTCAGGCCTCTTTCAACTATTTTAGTCAGGAACTAGTTTTACAGTCTTTGACATACACGACCTTCACACTAGAAAATTACAGTCCTGTTAATTTGTAGAATGGTTCTCAATTTGGAATTGTCTCATATTCCTTATCAGATTTAAGGTGTACATCTTTGGCAGGAATATCACTGAAGTGATGTGTTCTGGTGGCATATTCCTGATGATAATTTGATCACTTGGTTAAGTGGGTACGTACCAGGCTTTTCCATTGTAAAGTTACCCTTTTTCTCTCTGTAATTAGTAAGTATTTTACATTGAGGTATTTTGAGACTATATAAATATCTTGTACTTCCTTAGGTGTTTATTGATTTCAGTATAGACTTGGTTTCCTGTTTTTTACTCAGTGGGTTATAATTTGTTGCTATCATTGTTTATTTCTGATGCTAAAATTGCCCGAGATTTGGTCATTAGGATCTCTTTCACATTGGTGTGTGCTTTTGACATATCCTTAGTATTCCTTATGGGTATTCTCGTTTTTTTGACATGACAAGATACATAAGGGTCATTTTGCCTTTCTCTGCCCCAGCCTGGAATGAGCCATTTTTTCAAAGAACATTGGTTTGCTTTAAGGGAGAATAGTATTTAACAACCAAGACCTTTTCCAGACTTATGCAACCAATAGTATGCCATTACTATTGAGTTATTACTACTTCTGAGCCATCTGAATGGGCAGAGTTAAGGAATATATGTTTGTACACATGTAATATTAGTACAGAAATTTACATTTGTAGCAGTTTCTGTATGTACATGTTTATTTGTGTGTATATGTAATCACATACCTGGACACACCCCTGCATGAGGTTCCATTGATACTTCAATTTTAAGCTAGTAATATAAACTTTATTCTAGTTTTTTTTCCCATATTTACAACTTTCTTCTCCAAACATGGAGAATTTTGGTTCCATTATCCTTAATATATTACTTGTCTGATCAATTCCAGTTTCTGTAACAATCTCCCTGTTGCCCCTTTGGGCATATGCTCTCCTCACCCCATGCAGGGTCTGATTCACATCCCCCTCGCCCCCCGCTTGGGTGCTCTCCCTTTTTGTTTCTTCATTTTGTTTTTAATTTCTAGCTTTATTACATTGTGATCAGAGAGTTTTGTTTGTAATATTTCTATTTTGTGAAACTTAGTGTTGTTTTCCTGGTGACCTAATATGTGATTGATTTTTGTGAATGTTTCACGTGCTCTTGAGAAGAAGGTATATTCTCTATCTGTATCAGGATGAGGTATTTGACATTTATGCATAAGAATTGCTTTATTGATTATGTTATTTAGTTCTATATATATTGTTTTTTTTGTATAATTGATCTGTCTTGTACCGAGAGTGGTGTGTTGAAGTCTACTATCAATAGTGTATTTCTGTTGACCTCCTGCAGTTTCTGCTTTGTATGGAAGTTAATCTTATTTCGTGCATAGATATTAAGTATTATTATATTTTCCTTGTCACTTGCAATTTTTGTCATTGGAAAGTTCCTCCTTGGTCTCATTTAATATTTTTTGGCCCAAACTCTACTTTGATCTAAGAATTTCAACCCATACTTTATTATTTCCATTTGCCTCCTATATCTTTGCCCGTTTCTCTACTTATAGATAGTTCAAAGTTTGTTATATTGTGTCTTCTAGTAATGGTGAAGGCCTGGGTCATGTATGGTTTTTATGCTACTTGTTGAATTTATTTGTTGGTTAGGATGTGTGAAAAGATTGAAATTCAGGTGGCTGCCATTATCCTCTAGTTCAAGAATCTGATTTTTCTATTTTTAATGTAATACTAACCATATTAGAAGCATGCATTTTTTCTTTGTAGAGTCACTGAGTCCAAATAACATATGCAATTTTTTAGAAGTGCCTTTAGGTTTGTTTGAGATCCATTAAAAACTTTTCTTGTCCCCCTCGTCTGTTAAATGAGGGTGTTAACTTCAGCTCCAAAATTTTGAGTCTGCGATTCATAGTACATTGATGATTAGGGTTAAAACACCTCATCTTTCTTTGTATTTGCACCTAATATTGACCATGTCCTCAATAAAACCTTGGCCTTTACTTGGCTATTATTAGAAGCCAATGCCATTGGATGTTACTGTGCCAATTTAATATTTCAGTTGTCTATAGTCAAGTGATAAGAATGACAGTTTTTGGCATATTTGTTTTATGCACATGAAGATTAATCCTTTGGTTAATGAATAAGGTAATTACTCAAATATAGCCTTTCTATATCAGGTTGAGTAGATTGTCATTTTATTATAGTCAGAATCTCCAAATATAGCTCCCTTCACTGTGACCAGAATTTAATACTATAATTTTTAAAATACTATAAGAATATATTGTCTTTTATAAAATTAGAACACTTAAAATAAATCTAAAGTGCCCTTTGATCTCAGCTTGAACCTTGTCCTACCTTAGTGTAGTTAACTATTAATATTTTAAAGAGTTTTGTGTGAGTGGAGGAGGTTGAAACTTCAGATTGAAATGGCTCACTGAGTCCCAGGAAGGGAAAAGGAACACAGACATCTTTTATGTGTACCAGTAAGATTCTTGAGTTTCAAGTATAAAGAGAAAATATTAACATGCTTCCACTTTAAGAGAATGGTAACTTAAAGGAAATAATAATAACAGTAGCTAACATTCACTGAATATCTACCATGTGCCATGCCTTGTTCTAAGTGCTAACACATATGATACTCCTAATCCTTGCAACAAACAATCCAGCAAAGTTGTTACCCTCATTTTACAGAAGAGAAAATAGGGGAAGATTATTAACCATTCTGTTCCCCCATTTTCTCTTCTGAAAGGTAGTAAACAGCCAGATGCCTTTTGCAAAGTCTGTCATTTGTTTGTCAGTGCCGACAAACTACACCTTCGTGTATATAAGAATTCAGAAAATATGCTGTCTGAACCCTCTATGAAGAAAGTCAATAAGTAAAAAGATCTCAAGATAGAAGACTTGGAATTTGTAAAATGTGTTAACTAAAAACATTCTAAATGGAGTAATATTGGAGAATTGAAAGTTAATTTGTCTTGGTTGCGTGGCTTAGTTATTTAATTTGATGTAGTGTTAGAAAAAAATCAGTTAATTATATGACTATAAGGATGGGAAGTAGAATTGAAAATCATGATAGGAAACTTCCAAATTAAGGAAGAAGAAAAGGAAATGTGAAGAAACACAGCCAAATCAATAAAAATGAGAGGAAGGTAAAGAGGAAGAAAAAAAAAGCATTTTAATAAGTAGTAGAAAATAAGATTAAAGGAATAAAATAAAATGTGTATCTGTCATCATTAACTATGAATGAACTGAAATTCCCTCAAAAGTCAGATCTTGGAAGTCACACAATTAATTTAGTGGGGGGTGTGTGTGTGTTTATGCGTTAGTGATAAAAAAAGGTTGAAAATGAATGATTGGGCAAAGATAAATTAGGAAAATCCAAACATAGCAAAAGTAGTAATATTAAGGTCAGACAAAGAAAAATTCAAGGTCATAAACAGGGACTAGATAAAAGATAAGATATTATGTATTTACAAGTTGAAATCCTTGAAGATACTGTAAACCTTTATACAGCACAACTACCATAACGACATGACACCCACATGAGCAGAGCTAAATCTCTAGGAAATGGAACTTGATAAGAAGACAGTTATGAGAATTTAAAATACCGCTTTCAAAATTTGACATATCAAAAAGACAAAAAATAAGCAAGGATATAGAGAATTTGAATAATACAGTCATAAGCACGATTTGTGGATTCATTAGGATCCCATTTTTGAGAACATATTTAAGGATGTTCTCCAGCGGAGAGTGAAATTTAAGAAAGAGGGAGATGTGAGATGTAAGAAGTGGTGGAACTAATCTGGCAGTCCAGTAAAAAGAAATAGCTGGATGAAAGCTGAAGTTTCCTAGAAAGCTAGTCACAGAATTGGAATTGGAAGTTAGTGGAATCCTGAAATTATGCTTTAAAAAAAGTGGAATGGATTTTAAGAAATTATGTAATATAATATGATTAATAAACTGAAAACTATTAGGGACGTGGAGGGAAAAGGCCCATGAATCTTCTCCCATAAAAAGATAAAACAGCAATGGAAAAACTCTACAAAAATGTCACACTACAAATGTGAAACAAACTAAAATGTCATGTGAGTTTGGAGCATTTGATGTATATGAAAGAATCCATTTGAACTAGACCTTGCAAACATTTTCTTTTGGGGAACATACACTTTGGCTTTGTTGTGAACTATAATATATTTACAGGATCTTAATGTAATTACTATTATTTTTCAACTTTTTTAGTTTGCTTATGGAAGAAGTATTAAGTTCTTTATGTTCATGAAATGTTTAAAACTTTATTATATATTTTTTACAGAGAAATCTTGCAGATGATTTTAAGAAACATTCTACAGATTTCATTGTGATCCAAAAACATGAGTAGAAATCAAAAGTGGAATTAAAAATGGGTACTTGGAAATTATGTAATATTCTTCTTTAAAAAAACAGAAGAGAAAATTTAAAATTGATGTTACAGATTATTTAGAACTGTATTAGTTCTAGGTAGTCACTGGCTACCACACGTGGCTATTTAAATTTAAATTAATTTAGATCATTAGATCATTATTTTAAAAAATCACTTCTTCAGTGGAGCTAGGCTCATGCCAGTGCTTAATAGCCACCTGTAACTATTGGCTGCCACATTGGCCAGTACAGATATAGAACATTTCCATCCTAGCAAAAGTTCATTTGGATAGGTAGAAAGTAGTACGAGAGAGAACACTTCTGATTTATGGGTCATGGCTAATCTGGTGTTCAGAGGAAAATTGAGAACCTTTATTAGCTTGTATTACTTAAAGACTGAAAATGAGTACTCAATTTAAGAAATTAGAAAAAGAAGAAAATAAAAGGAAGTAAGAAAAGAGAATTCTAAAAATAAATGCTGAAAATAATGGGATAGAAATAAAACATAGAAATACTGAAAGTGATTAGGAAAAAGTAGAGATTCTGAACAGGCTATAATTATTGAAAAGGAAATAAAAATATATTTATTAGTCATCACATCGAGATGGTATTCAGGCTGAATTATATTTATCCTTTAAGAAAAAGATAATGCTTTTGTTATTTAATAAATGATGGAAAGCTTTTAAATTTACTTTTCAGAAGCTAATATAATCTTGATTCCAGTACGTGGTAAAAATAATTTAAAAAAATCAACTTAAGAATTTGGATGTAAAAATTCTAAATATTAGCTAATTACATACAATTAAAGAATAGCATTTTCTTGGAATGCAATGATAATTCACGATAGGAAACCTATCAACATAATTTATTGAATCAGCAGTTTAAGGGAGAAAAGCCATGTGAGTCTATTAGTAGATACTGAAAGGAATTTGATAAGGTAATTAAAACTCTGAATATAAGAAGAATTACGGTGAAACCACTCAAGTTATGGAAATAATAATAGCACTTTTACCACCTAGAGTGGTGATTAGGATTTAATGACTTAATACATGTAAAAACACTTAGAATAGTGCGGGGCACATAGAAATGATTCATCATTAGCTATTTTTGTACTTAAACGTGGTAAAGTTGATTTGCAAAAACAAAATGACAAATATTGCATTGAATGGCAGAACATTTTGGTTAAAATTATAAACAAGACAGAGGTGTTTGTTCTCACCATTATATTCAGCATCATCTTTTGAGACTTTCATTTCTCTAAATGCAATAAAAATAGTAAATGAAATAACTGATATAAATACTAGAAGAAGAGATAAAATATTTTAATTACAAATGATGTAATACTTAGAAAATCCAGGAGACTACTAAAATGATGTTAAAATTAGTGAATGTATTGGATATCTTGAATATAACATAAATACAAAGAAAAGAGTAGTTAGTTCTTCATTGTTGGAATAACCAGTTAGAAATAAAAAGGGGAAAACATTATGAAAATACTCACTGATAAATTTAACAGAATTGTTCTTTACCAAGAAAATAATTATATCCTTAAATTAGAATTTAAGGAAAATCAAACCAGTCAACCTTTCTAAAATTAACATATGAATTTAATTCAATTCCAGCTGGAAACCTAGTGCATCATTTTAGAAATTAAGATGATTTTAAAGTTCATGTGGAAAATAACATTTCTAAGAGCATACCTAAGAAAATATATATTTAATCCTATTTTTGTTAACAGTCTCTCCCCCTCCTCTCCACAACACACACATATTTGATGGAGAATAGTTGGAAAGAAAACAAATGTGCCATTTTGGTTGCATTTTTTTCCATTGACCTCAGTGTAGTTGGGAATTCATGGAGAGTTAGAAGGGTGATCATATATTATATCTTTATGTATTTTTTGATTATTTCACTTGTTACAAAGAGTATGTTATATTTAATATGGAAAATTTTATAGGGAAGAGTTTAATGACTTTTCACTCTAAAGTTATATTCCTTTTTTAGTTCAACTAAAAAATAAAAGCATATTATTGGTTGACTTAAGAGTCTTAAAAAAGTTTGTCAGTTTTTGTTATACCAAAAACTGGAATGTAATTTATTTCAGCGTTCCTAAACATTTGGTGCTTTCTACAAAGGCAAGATTAATTTTTAACTCAAAAATTCTGAAAAGAGGCCGACGCAGTGGCTCACGCCTGTAATCCTAGCACTCTGGGAGGCCGAGACGGGCGGGTTGTTTGAGCTCAGGAGTTCGAAACCAGCCTGAGCAAGAGCGAGACCCCGTCTCTTCTAAAAATAGAAAGAAATTAATCGGACAACTAAAAATATATAGAAAAAATTAGCTGGGCATGGTGGCACATGCCTGTAGTCCAAGCTACTCGGGAGACTGAGGCAGAAGGATTGCTTGAGCCCAGGAGTTTGAGGTTGTCGTGAGCTAGGATGACGCCACAGCACTCACTCTAGCCTGGACAAAAGAGTGAGACTCTGTCTCAAGAAAAAAAAAAAAAATTCTGAAAAGAATTTTCTCTTTGTCTCTGTTTTATTTTTCCTCTCTTTTCCTGTCTCTTAAAGGTATGCAGCCACTTATGTATTCGGTTCAGGAAGCATTAAATGCCAGACCATGGTGGATTCGTATAGGGACTGACATTTGTTACTATAAGTAAGTATTCTAGGAATAACAGGACATCAGCTTACAGAAGGGAATATTAACTTCATTCTATTTCAATGTAAAGGTAAAAAGTAGCGCTATAATTGCATACTTTGAATTGTATTATATTACTGTGCTTTAGTAATTCTAGAGAGTCCTTTATAATTTGAGATTTATGGGGTATATATAGTAAAAACAAAATGTCTTTTGTGGACAAACTTAACTTTTCATGTCAACTAAGTCCTCTGATGCTTGTTTGTCTTATCTGTAGGATGGAATAAAACTACCTTCCATCAATATATAAGATAATATGTGTTTTTCTGGTTTATAATCTGTAAACTGCTATATAGCTATAATATGGTGGTATAAATACCTTTCCAATTAAATATTAAACTTTTGGGGATTTTCCCCAGAAATTGGCGAGTTGGCAAGGACTTTTAATCTTGAACTTGTTTTGCATTTTTCTTAATCCTTAGCACCTTGTCATCCGGTATCTATTCAGGATACAGTGACTAAGTTAATGAAGACTATACCAATTTGAAAATATCTTGAATATTTATTGTGTGAATAAATAACCTATAGGCCCTGGTTTTTCTTCAGTTCATGGCTTAAATAATACAGGATGATTTGGAATTTTAGAAATTAAGTTGTTAGATAAAGCTTCTTTAAATAAGCATATGTCAGCAGTATTTAAAGCCTAGAAAATAATGTACCTTTAAAATTTTTTTATTATGGAAATCTCCAAACATTCACAAAAGCAGGGAATAGGATAATGAGACCCCATGTATTCATCACCCAGTTTCAACAATTATCAACACATGATAAGTTTTAACTATGCTTTCCCTCCTACCTCCACACTGATTTTTTAAAGCAATTTCTAGATGCTATATTTTATCCATAAACATTTAAATATGTATTTCTAAAGCACAAGGCCGTTTAAGACAGTCTAATCATAATGCTCTTATCACACCTTAGAAAAATTCTCAATGTGATGAAATATACAATGTTCAAACTTCTCCAGTTGCCTTATAAATGTTGTTTTATAGTTGGTTTGTTTTAATCAGAATCCAATGGTGGATCACACATTGTGTTTGATTTTGGTTGATAATGTCCCTTAAGTCTCTTAATTTATAGGCTTCCCTTTTCTGTCTTTCTTCTTTTCCCCTTCTCATTCATTTGTTAAAGAAACTGGATTAATTGTCATACAGGATTTTTCACATTTGAATTTTGCTTATTGCATCCCTGTATGTTAATAAATACTTCTATCTCACCACTTTTCTAGAAACTTGGTTAACTTCAGGTTTGATTTTTGGCAAGAATACTTCATAGGTGGTGCAGTGAATTCCCATTGTATCACATAAGGAAACATAATCTCTGATTGTTTCTCTTTTTGCAATCTTAAGATTGATTAGCAAATTCAGGTATTATAGGCTGATCCATCCATCATAAAGGTGTTCATCAGCCGCCCTTCTAATGGTTGTAGCAGCCATTGATGATCATTGCCTAGATCCAATAGTGTGTATGGCTGTTAAAGCATAGAATTCTAAAAATTTTGTTGATGTGTAGAGTATTAGCTGCATTTAACTAATAAATCCAGAAGTGAAAAGTAATGTTTTTGGCTGATAATAATTAACTTCTTTATTAGTACTAAGTCTATTTTTTTATGGGCTATTTATGTTAAACTTTTTACAGAGTGAGCTTTTTCATTTTTTCCCTGAAGTTCTATTTAATAAAAAGTAGCAAGGAAAATCAGAATATTTGTATGGGTGAAATGAACATGTTTTATGCTTTTCTGTTGCAGAAATCACTTTTCAAGAAGTTCAGCGGCTGCAGGTGGGCAAAAGGGAAAATCATACTATACAATTACATTCACTGTCAATTTTCCACATAAAGATGATGTTTGCTACTTTGCTTATCACTATCCATATACATATTCAACTTTACAGGTGAGATCTCTAAATTGTATTGTGACTGTTGTGTTATATGTGTATGTGTCAGATAACTGAAGAAAAGTTGCTTTTAATTAACTATCTTAGTAAAATAAGAAAAAGGTTCAATGTTGACAGTTTAAAAAAATACTATAGTATTTGTTGAAAACATAAAATGAGAATGTGGTTCTTATTTTTTTAATAGAAATATTAAGGAAATTTGACACAATTTTTACTTCTCATCTTTTGTTGAACTCTACAGATCCTAAGCTAAGATTCCATGATTTACAAGTTTTAACTAGGTGAGATTCCTCCATATTTAGCCAGAAACTTTAAGTCTCATAGAAAATGTAACAGAAGAAAAATGTGCATGCAATTTGAATTTTTTTGTAGGAAAAACTAAAAAACTTTTCTGTAGGAAATGGTTTTATTATGGAGTCTTAGATCTAGGTTTTTTAGACTCTACCCATATATGAGTTGTTTTGTGGAACCTTCTGAGATGTTTGAATGTTTGCATTATAAAGCAAAACTAAACTAAATGAAGAAATTAAATGATCGACTGTGATAGATTGATTTTCAGAACAGAGTATCTGTTCTAATGGTCATGGATCATGAAGGTATGATCAGTTTACTAAGAAAGAAATTAGAGCACTATGATTAGAAACAAGCTTCCAAAATCAGAGAGGGGGAAGTGAAAGAAAAACATAGTCTGTAGAGCAGAAAAGATACCAAGACTGAGAACACTGACTGAGGCTTACTGTATTTTAATAGAGGTTACAACCTACAATAAAGGTATAATGTTGAGGTATCTTTCTGTGCTGAATAATGTGGCATCAGTGCATATGCTTAATGACTTAGTAGTTCTATTTTTGGGTAATTTATCCTGGGAAAATAATTACAAATGTATATAGAAATATATTTTCAACATTTTTATTTGCCTGGTTATATGTTATTGTTCTTTACTTATCTTGCCTTTTTAATATGACAATTTTGAATTCTCCTGCTTTCTTTCAGTCCCACTACCACAACCCTTTCCAGGCATGACCATTGTTTCTCACCTGGACTTCTGCCCCCTTCTTTCTAACTGGTGTCCTAGGATTCACTTTCACCCCCTATCCTCTGTGTTAGTCTTTTTTCCACACTCCAGCCAGAGGGCTCTTTTATGGCTAATCTCATATGAACACCCTGCTTAAAACTCTGCAGTGACTTCTCTTGCCCTTTCTGTGAAGTCTAGAATGCTTACCATGGTTTATTCTGTTCCTTCTCTACTGTTTTTCACATTTTTTTTGCCATGTCCACATACTGTTTGAACCATTATTTATTTAATATTTATCTTTAAATAGACTTTAAAATAGATCATTCCTTAAAATTTATCCTCATCCTAAGTTAATATTCATGAACTTACAGGCTTAATGTGCTAGATTTTTTTTTGTAATTCACAGTAAAACATACACCTATTCAGCTTTTTTTAAAGGTTGTCCACGTATCACTTAGTTATTTCAATTACCAGTGGTATGCACACTGTGCTTTGGGAATGGCTGATCTATCAGGCCCTTCGTTTTGTACCCAGCTTCTCTTTTTCTCACACTTGTTCTTTCTGGTTTAACTATAATGAGTCTTTTTTAGTTTTTTGAAATGCCCTTATTTTATCTTGTGGTCTTACACACTTTTCCTACTGCCTGTAGTACTGGTCTCCGTTCTCTTCATTCATTCCTTTGGCTCTCAGTTTAAATGTAATTTTCTTCAGAAGACCTTTCCTCACCACCCACTCAGCCAGACTCCCTCCCCCTTAATACAAAATCTCCCATAGCACTGTTTTCCCCCAGAGTAGGATCCATTTATTCATTGTTACATCTCAGTGCTTTGCATAGTTTCTGACAAATAGTGACCATTCAGTCCGTAGTGATTATGCAAATGAAGAATAGGCAAAAGTTTGAAAACCAAGTAAGTATCTGAAAATAAGGGATGGGACAATTTATTATTTGTATCGCCATATAATAAAACCATTAAAACTTGTGTTTTCAAAAAACATACATTTAACATGTTTAATGATATGGTACAGTATTCATCATTATGAATATATGTATGTATATATGCATAAATTGATGAAATCAGATTATAAAATGTCTTTTATGTAATCATGGTTTTGTTTACATTGCATTTTTTAGTAGTAATCTAGGTGATGCAACAGTGGGTGTTTTACATTTTTTCTTTGTACTCTCTGTGTCTTGCAGACATTTTACAGTAAGCCTGTATTAATCTTGAAATCAGGACAAGAAGTCGTTGAAAAATTTGAGCTACATAATTTTTGTTCTTCAAATTTTAGATTGACATTGCAAGTCTATAGTCACTTACAATTCCAAAATTCAAAAGGCTTTGAAAACCAAAAGCTTTTTCGTAACTCATTTGGCAGCAAAGCTTGACCTGAACTGATGTGAGCTTATTTAGAATATCGATTCCACTTAGGGTGATTCTTCATATGTTTTGCTGCAGAAATAATAATGTGCTTATTGCAGGCTGTTGCCCCTGACCCTAGTGCTGGTGTTGCATAATTAATATATACCTACTGTTTTACCTTTCTCAAGTTTCCCAAATACTGAGGTTTAAATTCCATCTGGCCCTGAGGGTGTCAGATAAGGGAGTAAGAATCTGATTCATTTCTAGTTATGTGGAGATCTCGATGCATTATTTCTGTTTATCATAGAGAGTTTTTAAGTGATTGTATACTTCGCTTTAAATTTTTATCAAGATGCATCTTCAAAAATTGGAGTCAGCACACAATCCTCAGCAAATCTATTTTCGAAAAGATGTGTTATGTGAAACCCTGTCTGGAAACAGCTGTCCCTTGGTGACTATAACAGCAATGCCAGAGTCTAATTATTATGAACATATCTGTCAATTCAGTAAGTCTGTCTTCTTCACTCAAAATATCAGTCATTCTCACTAATTTTTCTTTGCTTAATATATATTTTATAATGGAAAAATACTAGGAATAGACTCACAACTTGGGTTCTAGTCTTGGTCCTGTTACTGCCTAAGCCGTGGACCTACCTCTGGGCCTCAGTTTCCTTATCTTGAAAATGTGGATGTTCGTGAGATGTTCTCTAAGATCCCTTTTGATACTGCCGTTCCTTAGTTCTTAGACATCATATTCAAAGTAAATACAACAAATTATTTTAAGAGTTCATGTAATACCATCAATTTAAAAATTGACAACTAATTTTATTTATAAACAAAACAACCTGAAACCTATCAGTTCTGATAGTTAGCACTGAATAGCTGCTTGTGTTTCCCTGCCATATATATTTTTTAAATTGCTTCGAATGTACAGCTTTTATAGTAAAAATTAGAAAACTGTTCTAATTTTGATAAGAAGGTTAAATATTTTCAGAAAAGAGAAAGCTTGTTATGTATGAAAATATAAGCGGTGAGCTGAGTGATTATTTTCTAGATGAGCTAAGTGATTATTTTGTAGACTTGGAGATCTAAATATATAATGGAGAATATTTTTTGGCAAATCTCTGAGCAGATATATTTTTTCTCTGTGCTTATCGTAGTTACTGTAAGACAGGGATAAGATTGTATTTTCTTTCTTTTCCTCATGACTTTTTGAAGAATTATTTTATACTTCAAACTTCCCCAGCTACTTGTTCTTTATAAAATCAGGATTACATTAAAGAACTAGTTTTACATGTTAGATTTATCATTTGGAAATAAATGAGTGGCTCAAATACTATTTATTATTTTATGTTCATATTATACACTCTTTCAGGATATGGTTTATATTGGTTTTATATTTGTTTGCTTTATAGGGCCTAGTGTAGTGCTTGTATATAGTAGGTGCACAGTGAGTGCTACTGTGAATTTATATCAGAATTCAAAATTGAGTAGAGACATTTCTAAAGCCCCAAAGTAAAATATCATACAAACTTTTAGTAGCTGTTCATTTTAATTTGAGATTTTATGTGTACTTTAGGAAATCGCCCTTACGTTTTCTTATCTGCTCGGGTACATCCTGGAGAAACTAATGCAAGTTGGGTTATGAAAGGAACATTGGAGTATCTCATGAGTAATAACCCTACTGCTCAGAGCTTGCGAGAATCCTATATTTTTAAAATTGTCCCTATGCTAAATCCAGATGGTGTCATCAATGGAAAGTAAGTTGAGCAATAGTTATAGAATATATTATAGATTATTGTGGTTGTCCTGTATAAACCTGTTGCAATAATAGTGTCCAGGTTAATTAGGAAAATAAATCTAGTGATTTCTCTAGAACAAAGAAATTTTTGGTGAGGAATTCATCTAAGATAAACGTTTAAATGAAAATATACTTTGTATGCTAGTAGTGGTATGAAATTTTAAGAAATTCTGTTATCCATGAGAATATGATTTCATAAAATGTCTGTGTCTTGCTTGAATTGTTTTAGAAAAATCACAATGTCAGGATGTGAGAAAGATTAACACATATCTCTCATATTCCTTTTTAAAAAAATTTTTAAATAGCATGAACCTAGATTATTCTAAGATTTAGAATCTTCCGGGATCTCTTTCCACCGTTACAGAATGTTAGCCCCATCTACTAACTTCCTCCTTTTACGAAGAAGAGGTCTAGTTTCTGACAGAAGGAATTCTTTAGATCAGAAACACTGGAAAAATAATTACTTTTTAAGTGAAGGTAGCATATAGTTAGTACAATAAATTTATTCTGGCAATTTGACAAGATCTCTGTGGTGCTTCTGAAAGATGGAATTTAGGCTAGCTGTCATGAATATCTCCAAAGATGAGAATATAATATCTTATTTATTCAACAAAAGTAGCATGAATATTTCTCATATTTTAGGAAGTTACTGAATTTTTAAAATATAGATTTCTTCTAGTTGATATGGTTATGGGACTAGAATGATGTCAGTTTTTAATTCAGAAACATATTGGCCAGTTAGAATTCTATTTCTATTTTTTATCACCTTGTGATTGTTTGCTTAAGTTTTTGATTCATGGCTTTAATACTTAGTACCTATAAGTAAATGAAAATGTATTTGAATTTTTACAAGAATGTATACTTTTCATAATACTTGTCTTTCTCAGAAAGAGGGCCTAGATAGCACTTTTATAACATTACTAATGGAATCAAGATAATAGAGAGTTAGTATAGCAAATGATTATTATACAGTCAGAATGGAAAATGTGACCATTAATAAATTTTATAAAATATGGAACAAAACCCCAGAATTTAGAATTAACTTCTTTCTTGAGAATTAACTTGAAAATTTTGGTTGTAAATTGGGAAGCTTACCACAGTTAAATGCATGTGACACAAGATTTTGCAAATGCTCAGTGTTTATTTAATGATGTGTATTCGATTGAGCCCACCCTCTATACCTATCAGAAATATGTAGTGGAATAGAATCATAAAATTAAATCAAAAATGTATATAAGGGTTTATTGGTACCAGTAGTTTTCTGTCTTTGTGTTTATGTGCGTGTAGTCACCGCTGTTCTTTAAGTGGAGAGGATTTGAACAGACAGTGGCAAAGTCCAAATCCAGATTTACATCCTACAATTTACCATGCTAAGGGGCTACTACAGTACCTGGCTGCAGTGAAGCGTTTACCCTTGGTAAGTGGTAATATTCGTTTTTGCTTTTAAAGTCAAAGATAAAGTGTCTTTTTTAAAAATCATCAGTCACTTGCATAATAATTATGGTGTCAAATTAATACACTATATACATGTTTTATGAGGTTGAATGTTTGTAATTGTCAGAAGCCTTTTATTTTTCTTTTTTGTTTATGAATATTAATAACTCTTGGTTATAAGTTTTAGATATTTAACATCACTGTTTTAGCAACACTAAAGTATGATATGTATCTTCCAAATTCTCAAACTAGTAGAAGCTTATTTCTGAGTTCTTTAGTCAGCTCTGAAACTGTTAAGTCTGTATACACATGGAAATGTAGTATAGGCATGATATCAGACTATACTGAACTGCATGTATAAGTTCCTTCTGTTTCCACCAGCTTATGCTTAGAATGTTCCCATTACATTAGTGTTTAAATTATTTAATCTTTCATTGGGAAAGATAGAAAAACTTTGCAGAGGGATAAAATTGACGGGTTGATTCTTTATTTTTCATTTTTAAAATCATGCTCTTAAAAATTAAATTGAAATCATATCCTTTTTTATAGTGTTTTTCATGAGAGCATTTTCTTCTTTTAAATTAAATAAATGTTTTTAACAATCCTTTGGGACAGTGATGACTGCAGCTGTAGATTTGAACTATAATTGAATTTATTATTCTTAAAATGATGAGTAAATAGTAGATAAAATGATGATGTAGGATCTTTAAAGGATTTTGCAATTCTAGAATTAATCACAGATCCTTTCCAAAACTAGATATTATTACTTTTGTTGGTTCTACTTGTTAAATGGTGGTTCTCTTGCAATAAAATGACAAAAGAACACAGACCTATTCATTGTCATAATATTAACTACCTTTACTTTAGCAATGTATGAATTTGAAGGCTATTAATTTCTAAAATATATTTTCTTTTCAAGGTTTATTGTGATTATCATGGCCATTCCCGAAAGAAAAATGTATTTATGTATGGCTGCAGCATCAAAGAGACAGTGTGGCATACCAATGATAATGCAACCTCATGTGATGTTGTGGAAGATATGGGATACAGGGTAATTATTACAGATGATTCATGAGTTTGTAAATTTCACACATGCATAAAACTACAAAAAATAACATATACAAATTACTCAGATTCAATAAATGTTGACATTTTGCCATTTTTGTTTCCGATTTCTCATTTTACAAGTTTTTGCTTTTCACATTTAGATTTTTCATCTATTTGGAATTTATTTTTGCATGAGATGTGGGGAATCTAATTTTATTTTCCCTGTGGATACCAGTTGGCTCAGCACCATTTACCAGATAGTACATCCTTCCTCTGTCAATTCGATGGAGCCATCTGTTACATACTGTCTCCACATGCATGAGTGTGTTGCGAGGCTCTGTGTTACAGCAGTCATTCTTGTTTTTATCTCTTTGCATGCTGCATTGTTCTAATTACTGTAGATTTATAATTAGTATTGATATCCAGTAAGGTAAATTTTCTTCTGTTATTTTTTAAAAAAATTCCCTTGGCCTTTTTTGATCAGTATTCTTCCCTGTGAATTTTAGGATAAGTTTGTGGATAAACTTTGTTAGGATTTGTATCAGAGTTGCACTGAATCTAAATTAAGGTGGAGAGAATTATGATGATAATAATATATATTAATAACATTGCTATCTATGAACATTGCCTATCTGTCTACACAATCAAGGCCTTTTTTTTTTTTTTTTTGTGAGACAAAGTTGTGTTCTGTCGCCCAGGCTGGAGTATAGTGGCATCATCATAGCTCACTACAACCTCAAACTCCTGAGCTCAAGCAATCCTCCTACCTCAGCGTCCCAAGTAGCTGGGACAACAGGCATGCACCACCATGCCCAGCTAATTATTTTACTGTTGCTCAGGCTGGTCCCAAACTCCTGGGCTCAAGTGATCCCCCCATCTCGCCTTGCCAAAGTGCTGAGATTACAGGCGTGAGCCACTACACCAGACTCAATTAAGTCTTTTATATTCTCCAAAAGACATAAAATTTCTTCACATAGGTGTGATTTTTTTTTTGAGACAGAGTCTCACTCTTTTGCCCAGGCTAGAGTGAGTGCCGTGGCGTCAGCCTAGCTCACAGCAACCGCACACTCCTGGGCTCAAGCGATCCTTCTGCCTCAGCCTCCCGAGTAGCTGGGACTACAGGTATGTGCCACCATACCCAGCTAGTTTTTTCTATATATTTTTAGTTGTCCGATTAATTTCTTTCTATTTTTAGTAGAGATGGGGTCTTGCTCTTGCTCAGGCTGGTTTCGAACTCCTGAGCTCAAACAATCCGCCCGCCTCGGCCTCCCAGAGTGCTAGGATTACAGGTGTGAGCCACTGCGCCTGGCCTGGTGTGATATTTTTGTTATATTTATTCCCAAATACTTTATGAATTTTGTTGCAGTTGAGGATGGGATTTTTTCCCCCACGTATCTGCCTGCCCCAGTTTATCATTGATGGTGCGCAGGAAAGCTGTTGACTTTTTTTCAGCAGTAATTTCTATGAATTTTCATATCCTCTACAAAGGATATCACATCAGAATGGCATCACATTTTTCAACAGCAACACTGGAAGCAAAAACGTAGTGGAACAGTGTCTTCATAATTCTCAATTAGATTTCAAAACTTTAAATTTTATACTCCATCCTAACTATCAGTATGCGTGAAAGTAAAAAAAAGGTGTTCTCAGACATTGAAAGTCTAAAAAATTTACCTCACGAATAGTCTTTTTCTGGAAGCTGCTGGAAGTTTTTTTTACCAAAATGAAGGAGTATTCTGAAAGAGGAAGGCATAAGGAAATTAAGTCAAAGAGAGAGACAAAGCTCAGGATGAAGGTAAAGGGAGAGCCCAAGAATGTATGTAAAATGCCTAGTATATCAATACTCACCAGATGTTACTACTACCACAATGCCTTCAGAAAGTTGAGCCTTATTAGATTTGGCCACATTAAATGAGAGAAACAGTAGATTAGCAGAGCTCAGGAAAGTAGAAGAAAAATAGGAAATATTTAGTTTAGACCCAGATAAACAACGTAAGGAAAGCCAGATTAGTGAGAGGCCCAGAGAATGGGAGAAAGCTCGACAAAAGAGCACACACAGAGCCTTTCCATGGGCTGTGCTCTGGAACGCTACCACCATGTCGCCACCGTTCCCTTACCTAGTCATTTCTGCATTCTTTTTGGAGGTTTTAGGTGAGAATCATCCCCACGCCCCTAACCCCTGCCTTAAGGCTGCCTTTGTTCTTTGCTTGATGGTCCCTTTCAGCCAGGCAGCAAACCATCCGACCTCTGCTTCTGTTGTCACATCGCCTTCTCTCCTTCTCCTGCCTTCCACTTTCCCTTATGAGGGCCCTTGTGCTGACAAGGGCCACCGAGATAATCCGGGATAATCTTCCCATCTCAAAATCCTACTGAATCACATCCAGACAATCTCTTTTGCCACGTAAAGTAACGTATTACCAGATTCTGAGGATTAAGACGTGGACATTTTTGATGGGCCACTATTCTGACTTCCATCCCATGGAACCCTTTTTTGTAGATGGTTGGGAGCGAATGGGTTAGTACAGATAAATGCCCTGTTTCTGATGATAAATCATGGTACTGCTTTGTCCTTTTAGCACAAGTGTTTATGTTTTGGAGAAAAATAAAGTTATAGCATATAAATCAAGGGGCATTTGACAAAATAACTGATGAATACTGTTCAAAAGTGTCAAGATCATGAAAGGTATGGAATGGCTGAAGAACCGTTACAGACTGCAGGAGATAAGGAGAAGTAGTAACTAAATACAGTGTGAGATTCTTGACAGGATCCTGACACAAAAGACATTAGAATAACTGATGAAATTTGAATAAGGTCTGTAGTTTAGTTAATAGTATTGAATCAATACTAATTTTTTGTTCTGATACTGTGCTATGGTTATGTTAAGATGTTAACATTAGGGGTGGTTGAGTGAGAGATAAATGAAAATTCTTTGTACTATTTTTGTAACTTTAAGACTAAAATTAACTCAAAAATTTAAAAAATTGTTATTATTATAGGCTGAGTCTCCCTTATCTGAAATGCTTGGGACCTGAAGTGTTTCATATTTTGGACTTTTTTTGATTTTGGAATATTTGTGTTATTCTTAGTGGCTGAGCATTACTAATCTGAAAATCTGAAATCCAAAATGCTCTAAAAATTATTTCCTTTGAGCATCATGTCAGTGCTCAAAAAGTTTTAGGATTTATGAATTAGGGATATTCAACCTGTATGTGCTATGATGTTCACCTTATTGAAAGAAAATTTGTGATTTAGCTTTAACAAAATAATTACATTTTTAAATACCTTCTGATATTGCTAAATATTGTATTAATAGATAATACACCATCATTCCTGATGACTAAGAATAATGTAGATTAGGACTTTTGTTTCTTTGGTTCATGGAGTATTCCCAGTACTTAGTAGGTATTAAGTAAATATTTGTTGAATGAATGGGTGAATTAATTATATATATAGACAAACATCTAACAATTATATTACCTTAGTTGGATTGTGCTTTTAGTTTTTAGTGTACTTACATGTGAATTTTTTGTTTGAGTCTGTGTGATATAGGTAGGGTTTCTCATTGCTACTGTACAGATGAGTCTGCTAAGACTTCTGGGTCTGTCGACATCCCTGAGGTCTTGCCCAAAAGCCTAGCGCTGTGACGAGCTGTGTTGCTTCAGGTCCTGTGTCCTTTCCGTTCTGTCACCCTCCTCCTACAGTTTTCCCTAAACAAGCACCCCAGGTTATTTTCCAAAAAGAACTTTCAGTAACGTAAACACTGCACTGCCCTTAGCAGAGATTTAAAGTGCGTTTTCTTTTTGATGTCCTCTCTCTTCTTCCCCCTTTCCAAATAAATAAAATGATTAGAACTACATAAAAAATGGGAACACTCCAGAAGTATATAAAGTAGTAAGTGAAAGTCATCTTCTCCCAATCATTCTCTTAACACTAATCAGTTTTACCATGTGTGTCGTGCGACTTGCCTATGAGCACGTCCATCCATAAATGTATGTACGTATAGTATATGTAGTTTCTGTCTTTTTATTTTTTTAAAACCTACACAGCAACTTGCTTTTTCACATGATAATGTTTGTTGACTGTCTTTTCGGATCAGTCATGTCCGGATCTATCTTAGTCTTTTTAACAATTTCACAAGCTTTCCAGTGTGCATTTTTGTTATTATTATATGAGTGTACCAAAATTTATTTGTTCAGTAGTCCTGTTGATAGTCATTTGATTAGTAATGCCAAACTGTCCTTCATAAAGATTGTGCAAATTGATACTCTCAATTACTATGAATAATAGTGCTGTTTTTCCACACCCTTACTGCATTGTAGCATCATCTTTGCCAGGTGAAAATATAATAGTATCTGACTGTTTTAATTAGCATATAAATAATTATAAATCAGGTTGAATTTTCATATGTTTGGCCAACTATGATCCCTCTCTTTTAAAACAGGCTTTTCACATTTTCTCTGCTTACTTTTGTACTGGTCATCTAATTATTAATTGTTTTTAAAATAGCTCTATATATTACAATATATTTTCTAAGTTTTTATGATGTGTAGTAATTAAAATTTTTATTTGTTGATTTTTTTAAATGGCTTTGGGGTTTTGAGGCTTAGAAAAACTTTTCTAAGATTTTAAAACTGCAGTTCCATGTTTACTTTACTGTTTTTAGTTTTGTTTTAAAGTTTTACTTATTAATTTTAAGTTTAAATTCTCAGTCCAGCTAGCATTTAATGTGAAGAATAACTTCAGAATGTTTTTCTTAATGGCTACCCAGTTATGCCAATATTTAATGAATGATCAATCTTTTCTCCACTAATAATAATAGTAATAAATTTAATACCTGTGGTTTTAATTCTGAACTTTCTTTCTTGAGATTTGTCTATTTATATATCAGTATCACAGTTTAACTTACATTGCGATGTACAGTCTAGATGGATAACTGTTGGATTATTTCTCCAGTCATAGTCCCCTGTTTTCCCCCCAGTATTTCTTAGGGTATATTTCCATATTTACACTTTCAGGTGAACTAGAGAATAACTTTCAGTTTCAGAAAACTTTGGGGTATTTTGATTATGATTGTGTCTTAGCTTTTTAAATTAATTTAGGGATGATTGACATTTACCATGTTAAATCTCTCAATTAGACTTTCATGACTAAATTTTCTTTGTATTTTAAACATATTTTTCTTCATATTTTTAACATGGTTTTATTCTACCTACTGGTTGCTACTGTGAATGTGGTTCTTCCATTATGTTTTCTGACTGGTTGCTATATTTGTTTAGAAAAGCAGAAAATTCTAAATTAGTAAGAGGACCATTTTGATGTTTGTAGAGCAGGGAATATAGCAAGAAGATCCATATGGCCCTGCTCTAATCTATGTGCTTTCAGCAAAAT
The DNA here is from genome assembly GCA_963575035.1 of Avahi laniger. Taxonomy (NCBI): domain Eukaryota; kingdom Metazoa; phylum Chordata; class Mammalia; order Primates; family Indriidae; genus Avahi; species Avahi laniger. The sequence continues at coordinate 7,697 of CAUYSK010125242.1, read as the reverse complement.
TTTTTAAAATTAAAAAATTTTTAAATTAAAAAATACTTCTTGGTTTATTTTATTATTATCTTTCTCATTTTTACAGACTTTGCCTAAGATACTGAGCCATATTGCCCCAGCATTTTGCATGAGCAGCTGTAGCTTTGTGGTGGAAAAATCTAAAGAATCTACAGCTCGTGTTGTGGTTTGGAGGGAAATAGGAGTACAGAGAAGCTATACCATGGAGAGTACTCTGTGTGGCTGTGACCAGGGAAAATACAAGGTAAAACTTCTCAGGTCTTCTGGCCATAAAAAATATTTGAAGACTTTCCTTTCTTATATACTCTCATAGTTTTCAAGTATATGTTAAATGATACCCTTGTTTTCAGTGAATTACGTGTAATTTGGAATAGTGGAGTTGAATCATATGCAGTCCTGAGAACAGGTTTTTTTACTTCTCTGAACTAAATAGCTTGCTTGGATCCTTAGGAAATTCTTGGTTATTCGAGTCTATTTACTTCCATAATTTTTGAGAAAGCATATTGGAGTAGATATTTAAATGCAAATTAGTAATTCATAATAAGCTGTGTAAATAGTACATTATTAATAAAAATTTTCTACCATTTTAATTTATTGGGTGTCAGTATATTTTATGCATTTAAAATGAATGCATTAGACTTACTTATAAAGCAGCTGGTTTGTTATATTTAGATTTTGTGTGTGTGTGTGACTTTTAAGTGCATATCTCTTTGCTGAAGTTCTTTCTTTACTACAACAGCTCTCTTGTGATGCCATAGGCTTTTACTCGACACACTCAGAGTTGAAACTTTGCTTTTGAAATCAAAGACTAGTAAAATGTTGGGTAATTTTGGGTTTTTTAATTTTAAAGATCGAGGACTTAATGCATAATGAACTGGGCCTAGGTAAGCAACAAGCAAGCCTGAACATTTATTTTTTTTGCCTTGTTACAGAAAGATTTCCAGGTGTCATGCTAATTTTTCCTTCATTGTGTTTTGTTTGGTTCTTTATTTTGATATGGGGAAAGAGGGTACTGAATCTGATGGTGATTTTTATATACCTGACATAAAGATGGTTATAACTTTGTATTTGAAAAGAGTTAAAAATCTAACTGGTTACCATTAAACATGTAAACATATTATAGTTGATGTCAAATATTTTTGGAGAGCCTAAATGATGACTTTTTCAGTCTGTAACAAACAGGAAGAAAAACTTTTGGAACCTAATAAAGTAGAACTTACTGAAATTCCAGTATTTCTGTTGAAAGACTCTTCCCTAAATTTTAGATTGATCATAGTATGCTATTCTTCCAAAGTGTAATAAGAGATGTCTCCAGATATTGTAAAGCAATGATTTGCAGTCATTCTAGTTTACCAAAGGCATTATGGCAATGATAGATGAAATAACATTAGCACCACTCCAGCTCCCAACATTGTCCCCTAATCATTGCTTTAGTGGACAACTTTTGCCAAGGGTCTCATGTTGGCTAAGTGTGTAGGATAGGAGAAAACTTGCGAATCACTTTTGTATAAGAAATAGGTGGCAGCTGGGAAAAAACCTTGGGCTGTGTGATTTATGGAAATACACTGTAAATGACTTTTTCTTGAAGAGATGATTTATGCAGTGTGGCTGGAGAAGGCAATTTAAAGCATTACTGTCTCTGAAACAAGCCTATGGGCAGTGGGGAAGCAAGCAGTCAGGGCACTTAAGGCTTGGACGCCCTCTCAAAGCATAGTGTACGATAGGTGCTTTGTTACTATGTTTGGATTCCACTGATACACTTTGATTGGATTTTGAAAAATATTCTATTTGTATTTTAATAAATTTTGCGATCATTGAAAAAACAAATATAAAAAGAAAGCAAAAATATATTTTAAAGCATAAAATGGTAAAACAATTTTTTTAAAAGTTATTTTTGTTTTTAATATATAAATATATAAACTTCTAAAAATCAAACGGATGATAAATAAATACTCATTTCTCTTGTATATAATTTAGTTAATAGAGTATACATTGATTTAAAACTTTTAGGGAGAGAAATGTACCTTACTGAGCCAGGTTTTTTTTTTTTTAATTCTAAAATACAAGGCTTTGATCATAACATATACTTTTAAAAAAAGTTAATAGACTATTCTTAGAACAATCTTAGGTTCACAGCAAACTTGAAAAGTGCAAAGAGTTCCCGTGTGACCCTGTCCCCACACAGGCACATAACATAAATATTTTAAACTTGTTAGCTCATAAATGTGTAAGTCTAATAACAGTTTAGTAAATAGTCTCCTTCACCCTCAACTATGTTTTTATGTTACTGAATTTTAAAGCTGTAAGTGTTCTTTATTTTTATTTTCTATGAACTAATTCAGAAACAGGTATAGCTTTTCTAAAACTCTTAAATTAAGAAGACAAATGAATGTTCTAATAAAGTCAGGTCAAATTTCCTAGAATATTTGGGAGATGGCCAAGCTCTTGAATATAAACTAAAAAAAAAAAACAAAAAACAAAAAATTATTATTGTAAAGGCATGCGCTTCATGTGGAGTAACAGTTTTTATAATTAATTTTATTCAGTTACTATGTGCCCTAGAAAGTCATTTAGTCTGATCATTGAATTTTTTTTTTGAGACAAGTCTTGCTCTGTTGCCAGAGTTAGAGTGCAGTGGCATGATCATAGCTCACTGCAACCTCAAACTCGGGCTCAAAATGATACTCTTTGCTCAGTCTCCCAAGTATCTAGGACTAACTACAGGCACACGCCTCCATGCTTGGATAATTTTTTAATGTTTTGTAGAGACAGGGTCTCATTACTTTGCTCAGGCTGGTCTTGAATTCCTGGCCTCAAGCGATTCTCCCACCTTGGCCTCCCAAAGTGCTAGGATTGCAGACATGAGCCACTGTGCCCAGTCTGAAATGTTGTTTTATATTATCTTTTCTCTAATTGATGTTTGCTGTCATCTACACCTACAACTTTTGTTGGTGTAAGGATTTCACCTATTTTAGAGATTTATTTTATCTGAAAATAAATGAGAAAGAGTATCTTAATTTGCAGCGCATTTTTATGGTTTTATGTGGTAACATTTAACTTTTGGTAAACCTTATATTGTTTATTGGGAAGCCGTTAGTTAAAAAAGGAGGTAGAGGGTTGAGGCAAATATTTTCACCTTAGTAGACAAAATTTGAAATGCACATTCTTAATTGACATGAAACATAGGAACTTATTTTACTGCTACTTCATGGGCTTAGATTTGTTTGATTCTTTTTTTGGCAGTTACCTTTCATTCGTTTTTTACTGACCACTTTCTCTTATCATACAGTAAAAGCATCTATAAGGTAATGTTCAAGTGTACATATTGGATGAAGCCTTGATTTTAACAAGGCATAATGTTTCAACATTGGCCTACAAAGTAGTGGATTACAAGAAATACTAGGAAGTATTTAAAATGTTGTTAAAATGTTGTTTCTCACATGAACTTCAAGAGTAGCATTAACCAAAATGTTCATTTGTTTTTTTTCTCCCCAGCATGTTGGTGAAAATAGTTTGCATAATAGTGAATGAGAATAGATATTTTAGAAATGGTTTTTTAGAACAATTAGTTTCCCTTGTGACATAGAATAATCTTATATTGCTGAGCTATTATACTTATTGAGTCCTAGTTCCATACAAAGTACCAATCTTTTAATTTTATTAGTACCAATCTTTTAATTTTATTAGTATAGTTATAAATTTCTTTTATAAAATTTTAGTGAGATGCAGCCAGAAGATAGCAAACTCTTTCTTTCTAATTATATGTATATTACTTTATTTCTAGGGTTTACAGATTGGTACTCGAGAATTGGAAGAGATGGGAGCAAAATTTTGTGTCGGTCTTTTGCGTTTGAAAAGACTGACATCCCCATTGGAATATAATATGCCTTCCAGCCTGCTTGACTTTGAAAATGACTTAATTGAATCAAGCTGCAAAGTAACTAGGTAGGATACAGTTGTTTCATTCTTTTATTATGTTGCAATATACTCTTAGGCTTCATTAAAATAGTTACGCACCAAAAAGTCGTGGAGATTTTGACAGACAAGTGCACATTTAGAATTAATATAATTAGGCTTACCCATCTAATATTTGTTTCAAATTGTGATCATATTCTTGATTCTTTAAATGTTGATATTTGGATGTGATTTTCATAAAAATATCATTATATTTCGAATGCTGTTTTTATTATTATAATGCTTTACTTTTAAGCCCACAATAAGCAATGTGAGAAATATTGCACTTAGATATTATCTAAATTAAGAGGGCTTAGAGTCAGGATTTATGTTTCAAAAGATTTTGTTTTTTCTACACACATCAGATGGCTATCCAATAACTTCTATTTATGTATATACATATATTAGAAACAGCTAATTTAGCATCCCTTTGAGAATTTACATTTGCCAAATATTCTTCTAGGTAAGTAATCTTTTCTCCTAAAATTCAGTGTATAAAAATTTGTTCAGTTATAGGCTCAGAGATAATTCAGTATTACCATTTTTAATCATAATGGTAGAGCTTAGCATTTTATAATTTGGTGTATATAGGTAAGAATAGTCTCATGTTACAGAACCTTCATGATTTTTGTTGTTAGGTATTAACTTGTCATCAAATTTGTTAATTTGTTGCCATGCACTGTTGTATATGTATCACGATAGCAGTTTTAACTGTGGTAAAACATTAATTGGAATGCATTCTTTATAAATATGATAATTTAGACAAGTGATCACTTTTATTCTGTACTCTTCAAAGTGCCTGCTAAATAGTAATGGAAATAAATATAGAGATTGTCAATTCTCACTGATATTTAAGCCTCCTTTTAAGTTTTAATTCATGTGTTCTTGTAGTTCACAGACACATTATAGTTGCTTTAGATATCCTGAAATATCATTTATGCTTATAAATACTTCACAACTATGGTTATTATTAGACTCTCCACTAGTCTTACTGTCTTAAAATGAGCATATATATTTTGACGAGCACATAGTTTAAAGAAATCACATATAGTGCTATATCACAAATGTTTTTTATAACATTTTTATAATTGTATTTCAATATAATTGGTTTCCTTTGAATCATATTTATTTTGTCTTATATATATATATAAGTATTATTATGAGAAGGCATGCATAGGCCTCATCAGACTCTTGAAGGGGACTATGGCACAGAAAAGGTTAAGAACTTATAGTTCTCCTCATTATGTGCATGTAAATGTACAAACCTGATGATAGCCACTTATAAATTCAGACAGTTTCCCCTTGAAATTTTACTCTAGCTGTTTCTGCTATGCATTGACTTACATTGTTAGGCAACCAGCGACTTCTTCCCCCATGCTTTCATTCTTCTTTCTCTGTCTCAAATGAAGTTTCTGCATACCTCTGCCTTCACTTCTTGTGCCCTGATGCTTTAGAGGATTATAGATCCTCAGTCGCAGTTTGACTGCATCTCCTCATGATTATATTCAGGTTAGGCATGTTTGGCAAGAATATCTTGAACACTGTGTTCTTCTCATTGCATCCTGTGGTAGTGTGTATAGTTTTTATTTGTCCCATTACTCAAAATGTTACCTTTAATCACTTAATTAAAGTGGTATCTGCCAAATTCCTCCATTGTAAAGTTAGCTTTTTCTTCTTCTGTAATTAGTAAGTATTTTTATGGGATGTACTTTGAAACTATGTCGATATTCCATTTATCATCAAACTTTATTTTTAAATTTATATGTATTGGACTTATGATTTACAATTTTAATTCAGTAGGTTTTAATGTTATCCACATTATTTATTTTGATGCTCGAAATTTCCCTGATTTGGCCCCTTCAAACAACTTCTGTATGTTTTTGACATGTCCCCGTCATTCTTGGAGGACTTCCTTTCCTTCTGACACAAGAGGATTTCTTGGCTCCTCTTTTTATGTACTTTATTTATGCCAGGATTGGAGTTAGTCATTTCTTCAAGACTCTCAGTTAAAAATCACATACACATTTTAATAAAAAGAGTTACTGAGTGAATACTTTAAAATGGCCTGAATTTATCTGAAAGAGTTTTCTCAGGTTGATAAATTTTAGGCTAAAGCTTGAAGGATAATGGATGAGGTTTGGTAAAGAAATAGCAGCTGAACATGAAGGAAACAAAGTCAGCAATAGGAAATATAATAGTCCTCCCTTATCCATGGTTTTTCTTTCTGTGATTTCAGTTACCCATGGTCAGCTACTGTTTGGAAATATTATTAATAAATGGAAAATTCCAGAAATAAACAATTCATAAGTTTTAAATTGCATGCTGTTCTGAGTAGCATGATGGTATCTTCTGCCATCCCACTCCATCCTGCTCGGGATGTGAATCATCTGTCCCTTTGTCCAGTGTATCCATACTGTAGACATTCCCCACCGCTGAGTCACTTAGTAGCCGTCCCAGTTATCAGACTGAAAAAACATACTAAATATAGGCTTTGGTACTGTCTGTGGTTTCAGGCATCCACTGGGGGTCTTGGTCTTGTCCTCTGCAGACAAGGGGGGCTACCTTAGACTAATTTAGGCAAGACAGGAAGGCTTATTTGGAACTTAGGAAAGTTATGGTTGAAGAAAACATTAGGGGAGCAAGTGTTCAGTTCTGTGCTAATGAGTGCAAATTTTATAGAAGAGGAAAGAGTAATTGTGTATGTTCTTAAGCATGGAATGATAACTGATACAGTCTATATGTGAAATATACTGAAATTCAAAATGTTTGGAAGCTCACAATATCCTGGTATTTCTATGACGTAAGCACCAGGTAACGTGGTGCTTTTGAAGGTAATGGCGACCGCAGAGCTTTCTGCAGTTGTTCTTTGAGGTTGATACATCCAGTTAACACACTACTAGAGTGCAGTTATTCAGTGTTCTGCTTCTTAAATGTTCATGTTACTGTTATTTTATTTTTGTTTCAATTTTTTTCATATAACACGGGTAGAGTAAATAAGGAGAATGAGGGAGGTTCTGATTGTGGGCTGCAGATTAAAGTAGCCGGCTTTGAAGTTTCGGGCAGGATCACTGGTATGTGCTTGTTGTTGAATGCAGTCTGCTTCCTCCCCTCATTGGGATTGGCGAAGGCTTTTTCCTCATAGTTATTGCCATTTATGATTTTAATGTCTTACTGCATAGTAATTGCTTAGTCATTCAGCTATTCTTTTTATTGCTTCTTGGAAGCCTTTCAGGAATAATTGTAAATTTTTGTCACTATTTACATTGTTGGTAGTGTGGGGGGAGAGGTTGTATATAGTTCTTATCTTTACCTCTTTCTCTCAGCTTAGCTGTTGATATTCATCCTTTAGTTTTGCTCTGCACTGGAGATCACGAATAACAGTTACCTTGGAAGTAAAAGCCAAGTGAATGTAACACAGATCACTTGAGTTTATTTGTTGCGGGGGAAATCGGAGGGGGGTGATCATAACCTTTCCTTCGAGCATTTTCTCTTCATCTTCTTTGCTTTTTCTCTTCTTTCACTTACCTTTTCACCTACCTGCTTTCTGTACGTGATATTCGTTCCTGTGATTTCAAATTCTATCTGTACTTGACTGTCCCGACCCGCGGGACATACAACGTGGGAGTAAGGGGAGGACTACCTGCTGGTAAAGGGAGAAGGGAAAGAGGGAGGGAGAAGGACGGGACAAGACACACAAAATGGAGGCAAGACAAAGTTCTGATCAAGCCTCAGCG